>MU385715.1:1308276-1370136 GCA_022497155.1 Whalleya microplaca | reverse complement strand
TTTTTTAATTTTTTAATTTTTTAATTTTTTAATTTTTTAATTTTTTAATTTTTTAATTTTTTAATTTTTTAATTTTTTAATTTTTTTATTATTTAGGTTATTAATATATTTTCCCGTAATATTTTTATAGCGCGCTTTTTTTTTTACCGCTATTTTTGCCTATTTTCGCTTTCGCCGCCGCCGCTATATTTTCGTTTCGTTTTTTTTCCGGCTCTGCCGCTTTTAGTAAGCCGCCCGTTCGCGCTATTTTTACGGCTTTTTTTTTTTATACGTTATATCCCGTGCTACTTTTATGTCGGCTATATAACTAAAAACCTTTCCGCTTTTTATTCCGACCAAATTTATAAGTTCTTTTTTTTTTAGTTCTAAAATATCTTAAATATAATATTAACTATATTTAGCTATTTATAATATACGGTATATAAAATATATTAAAAGCTATAATTATTTTATTATAAATTACTTTTCGTTTTTTCCGTTCGAGTACCGCTTTTTAACCTCGTTTTATAATTATTTATCGGTACTGAGATTTATTTTTTTATTATTATTTTAATAAAAATTTATCGAGTTTATAATAGCTCGAATTTTAGTAAATTATTCCTTTTTATTTTTTTATAGTATTTTTATTATTTATTTTTTTATTTAATTTTTATTGCCGCTTAGAAATCGGCCGGAATACGGGCGTAACGCGTTATTAACGCCGTTATATATTTTAAACGTATTAAAATAAATATTATAGTTTTAGGCCGGGCTAGGATTTAATAGTAACAAAAGTAATATATAAGTTTTTATTTTATTTTTTTGTAATTTTTTTAACTTATATATTATATAAAAATAGCTTATAGCTGTATTTAAAAAAGTCGCTTATTTATTTAAACATATCGCTAATAATATTAGCGATATTATAGCTGCTATATATTTTATAATAAATAATATTAAACTTATCGCTCGTACGTATATTTCCGCTTCCGGTTTTTCTTTTCGGCTTATCCTGTTTATTTTTATTATTATTATAAATCTTTCGTTTAAGCGCGGCTCGCGTAACTTTCGCCCGTACGTTTTTTTTACTTCCGTTAATATTTTTTATTATAATTATAATTGCCTTTTTAAATTTTTTTTTCCGTAAAAGTAAAAAAAGAAACAATAAATATAAATAAAAAGAAAAAAACGATAAAAAAACAAGCTAAATTATTAACTTTTAATTAATATAAATATGCCGTTCGGTTAAATTTGCTGCATTTTTTAATCGGTTTTATAATAATTTTAGTTATCGGTTTGTTAAAAAAAAATTTACGTAAATAAAAAAAGGTTATTTATTACTTATTCGGGAATAACGTTTATATTATTTATAATAATAAAAAATTTATAATTTCCCGTAACATTTTTTTATTTTATTTATATTTTTTCGTTTTTATATTTTATTAATACTTTATTAATTATATAATTATTATGCGAGCGTAACTTTTGCCTTTTTTTTATACTAATTTTTTTAAGCCTATTATTCGTTTTTATATCGCTATAATTTTTTTTAAAACGGTTTATTATTTCGGTATTTCTTAAGTTTTTAAGTGGTTTTTATATTAAAACTATATATTTTATTTATTTTATTAATATTTGTTTAGTTTTTTTTTCGCTTTTTCCGTTTAATAATTACTTGAATAATTTTTTTTATTTGTTATTTTACTTTTTCTTTTCCCTTTTTATTAATTATAAAAAAAGGTTATATATTTTTATTTTTTTAAAAAAATAAGGGATTATTTCTTACGTAATAAATAAGCTTAATATAAAACCGGTTATATATTTCTTTCGGTATATTTAATTTTATAATTTAAAAGTTAATAATGTATGTTATTTTATATTTAGCATATAATTATGCCAGCTTTTATAAAAGTTAAAATATAGAAATATTTTTAAGCGTTAACTATAATGTCTTGGGACAGGGTGTTAAGGTGAATCGAAAGTGAGATATCAGGTTAAAAATAAGTGTATATTAGCTGCCAAAGCTATATATGTATAACTGTCTAACTATTTAATAATATCTATAGTAAAAAGTAAAGAAAATGTAAGGGAAAAGGTCAGCTAAATATAGGTATATAATCCACTATAAATTGCCTTATAGAGTGCCCTATAAATACCCTGTAAAATACCCTATAGATTGCTTTATAACGTAGCTTTAAGAAGCTTTTAATAGTTTTTAAGCTGCTATTAATACCCGTAATCTCCTGCCCCATAACATTTCTCCCTAATTTTTCAACTAGCGTTCACGCAGCTGAAAAATCTGAAAAAAATAAAAAAATAAAAATAAAAACACGCCCTATACTTGAATGCCTAACTTTTAGATCTGAAAAAAAAAATTTTCACCCCAAGAACTTTAGGGTAATAGGTTAAATAGCCACAACTATTAGCAGCAGCAGGTTAACTAATAATAAGTTAGCTAGCTATAGCTAGCTATAGCTTTCAATAGGTTAAATAGCCATAGCTATTAACAGCAGTAAGTTAAGTTATAACAGGTCAGCTAGCCATAGCTAGCCATAGCTTTTAATAAGTTAAATAGCTATATTATTAGTAACAGTAGCTGCAGTAACTTAGATCAGGTAACCTCCCTATAAGTCTCCCTAATAGCTGACAATAAGTAATAACAGGTTAGCAGGTGATAGCAGGTTAGCAGGTGATAGCAGGTCAGCTAGCCACAATTATTAGCAGCAGCAATTGCAGCAGTAACTAATAGCCTCCTTTATTACTAAAGGCCTTCCTTATTACTAAAAGTAATATTTAAGTAATATAATATATTAGGGTATATAAAAAAGTGTTATCCGATATCGTCGTTTATATAAATTATATACGTATTAATAGCTAGCTATATCTAGCTATATATTAATAGTATAATTAACTTATTACCGTTACTTATATAAAATAGACAGGTTTATATATAAAAATATACGGTCTAATATCTCTAGTATTATCGCGCTTTATATTTCTAGTATATAAAAAGAAAATTCGTAAATTATAGGTAATAAATGACGTAAATGTCACGTGTTATAAGGGTCAAGGTGGCTTGGCGGCCTAATTCCTGTGTATTTTATATAATCTTAAGATAAAGGAAAAAAGAAGGAATCTAAGCTAAAAGGTCGGCCGAAAAATTTACCATACATGTTAGGTGTGGGGCTTAAGCTGTGATTACGTAATGCGCACAAGCCACACCTTAAATCTCATACCCTGTGTCTTAATCCCTGTGTTATAACAGTAAATATAATATATAGATAGAAATAGCTGGCTAGCTATCGATTATATAACTTAGTTCGATTTATATAAGAAACAGGTGGCTATTAAATAAAATAAAATAATCCGCGTGCGATTTGTTGGATAAAAATAAAGTAAATTCGACAATAGATATACTTCAAGTAGTTATTGCTAGTAAATTCTATACTTCCGTAACATATAGTATAAAAGGACTATTTTATTCGATTAATTAAAAGGCAAAAAAGTCGAAGCCTGTCCGGAAGTAAGCCAAATGTCTTGGGATAAAGTATTAGGGTAAATCGAAAGTGAGATATTAGGTTAAAAATAAGTATATATTAGCTGCCAAAGCTATATATATATAACTGTCTAACTATTTAGTGATATCTATAGTAAAAAGTGAAGAAAATGTAAGGGAAAAGGTCAGCTAAATATAGGTATATAATCCACTATAAATTGCCTTATAGAGTGCCTTATAAATACCCTGTGAAATGCCCTGTAAAAGTGCCTTATAACGTGGCTCCAGGGGGCTTTTAGTGGCTTTTAAACTACTATTAATACCCGTAATCCCCTGCCTTATAACAATATTTTATTCCTTATTTAAAATTACTTTATAAAAAATTGCTATTTATTAATTACGTTTTTTTATTATTATTATATAATTATTATTACAGTTTATATAAATTTTATTGCTTTTTTTAAGCGTTAAATAAAAACTTCCGCCCGTATACGCGATTCGGAAATAAGTTCCGGGATATATTTTATTATTAAAATAAATTTTACGTAATATTTATAAAATATAAAAAAAAGATTTAACCTTATTATTATAGTATTTCGGTTATTAATTACAAGTATTATTCCTGGTAGTAATAAGCTTTATTCGAATTAAATATATAATATAAACGTTTAAAAATATGTTAATATTTTTTAGTTCGTTTATTTAATAATTTTATTAGTTTTCGGGTAAAATATAATTAATAAATATTACTTTATTTTTATTAATAAGTAAAACTATTTTTAAAACCGCTTTATTTAATTAAATCTTTTATTATTAGTTATAATATAGGGAAAATTGTAATATTTTTAATAACAGTTTACAAACTATTCGGTATATATTTCTGTTTTTATCGAGATTATAGCTTTTAATATAATTTATTTTTTTAATCGATTAAAAATTACTATTATAAAAGTTAACTTTTATTCGGAAATAATTAGTAGGTTAGTTATAAAATCAATAAATAACTTATTATAAAATCGATCCGAAATAAGTAATAGTTTTAAAAGCTCTTTTTTTTAGTTACGTTATACCGTTTTTTTTCTATAGATATTATAATTTTTATAAAAGCGTTTTATAAACGCCGATATTTTAGGCTAATAAAACGTTCTCGAAAATATTACTAATATATTTTTTTTTCCGGGTATTTTACTAAATATAAGTTATAAATATTTTATACTAAAACGGTATAAAGCAGTTTTTAATTAAAGATTTAAATACGCTTATAAAAATATAATCGATTTTTATTATCGATATTATATTCCGATAATAATATTTTTATGTTTAAGTCTTTAAGAAACGCTCGGTTTTTTTAAGTTACCGCCTTTATTATTTACGCGTAATTCGGGTCTTTTGCTACTTTTATATTTTATAGCAATTATAAATTCTTATATTCGAAAATTTCTTTATTTTTTAGGATATTTTATCCGTATAATTAGATATATTTTATTTTAATAGTTCCCGTTTATTTATATTTTTTAAGTTACGTATAAAATAACTATTTTTTTTATAATAGTTAAAATTTCTGTCCCTTATATTTTTTATTTTATACTTTTTATGGTAGGTTTTATTCGCGCCGTAAAAAAACGTCGGGTTTAATATTTAAACGTTTAGCGCGAAATTTCAATCGGAAATTAAAGCGTGTTAATTTTTTTAACTAACATATTTATCGCTCGGAAAATCTTTTAAAAGTTATAAAATATTTTAGATTTTTATAGTTAAATAAAATTATAAATATTAAAGTTACGTTTTATAATTTTATATTTTATATTTATAAATAGTTTATAATTATTAGTAACTTTTTATTATAAATTTTATAATTAATTTTTGCCGGGATTAAATGTTTAAAATAATAACTTATAAATAATAAAATCTTTTACTTATTACATTATAATAGGCATTTTTTATAAGCTTATCCCGAATAGTTTATTTTAATTATTATTTCCCGTTTAAGGTTTTATTATATTAAAGCCGGTTTTTTTAAAAACGCTTATTTAAAATTTTCGAATATTAAATTTTCCGAAAACTCCTATCGAAATAGTACTTTTTTTTTATAAATACCGATAAAAAAGTAATAAAATTTATATAGTTTTTAATAAAATCCCGGTAGAAATTTATAAATCCTAAAAAATTGCAGACTTTTTTAAGCGTTTTAAAAAGCTTTTATTTTTTAATTACCTATATTTTAGCCGGATTTACATAGACTTTTTTTTTTATTTCGATAATAAATCCCAAGTATTTTATAATAATTATTACAAACTTATACTTATTTATATTTAAATTTAAGCCTGCTATTTTTAAATATTTTAATATCTTTTTTATTTTATCGATATAATTTTTTTTATCCTAAAAAAATAAATCAGTATATTATTTATATATATTAAATAAAAAATATTTAGGTATTTTTTTAACGTATTATTTATATAGCACTAAAACGTTACGGGAGTATTTATTAGGCTAAAAAAGATTATAAATTACTCGAATAGCCCGAAGCGGGTATAAAAAGCCGTTTTTTATTTATTTCTCTCCCTAATTTTAATTTTATAAAAAGCCGATTTAATATTTATTTTAAAAAATTATTTTATTTTAAAAAAGGTTTTAAGCATTTTTTATATAAATAAAAGCGGGTATTAATTTTATTAGGTAATATTATTTAGGGCTTTATAATTATAATAAAAACAGAATCTATTGTTCGGTTTTCGGATAAAAAGTATAAAAGCTTTTGCGGGCAAACTATTTATATAAATATACCTTTTATTTAATAGCTTAATTAATATTTTCTATAACGCTAATAATTTTTCCCGGGATATATTATATAATAGTTTTTAAAAAGCAGGTAATTTTTTACTTATATTATTACGGTTTAAGTTAATTTTATAATCGGCTTTTAGGCGGTATAGCGAAAGATTTTTGCCTTTTTTTTTTCGAATAACTATTTTTAGTTTTCTAACTAAAAAAAGAGATTTTTTCGAACGTTAGTTTTTTTTTAAACGCTAAAGCTTTATTAATATCCGCTAATATAATAGCAAATATAACTATCTATTAAATTATTACTCGTTTTTCTAGCCTTTTTTATTTTTAAGCTTTTTTTATTTCTCCTATAAAATATATCGCATTAATATAAAACGCCTCCCGAGTTTTACGGACTTTCGTAATTTTTAAAAAGTAATTTTTTTTTATACTTTTAGGTTTTTAATAATTTTTATATATAATATATATTTATATATTATATATATTACTTAATTATATTTTATTTAAAGCTTTTTTAATATTATAAAGTAATTTAGCTTTTATATAAGTTATTTTATAAATTATGCCCGAAACGCTTAATTTTTTTTATAAATAGCTTTTTTTACCGTTTTTTCCCGGATAAATATATATAATAATTTTAGACGTTTTATTATAGTTCTATTAATAATAATATAATATTTATATTTTAAATTTATAAAAGTTTGTATATATAGTTATTAATTTAAATATATATCGATTATAAAAGATTTCCTGTTTATAAATTATTTAATTATATTAATTTTTTCTGCTGTTACGTTAAATTTTTAAGCGTAACTTTATTTAAAAGCTACTCGTTTTTTTACTTCTTTAATATTCTTTCGGCTCTGTTTTTTTTAAATCTATAGCCTATTATTATATTAATCTTAATACGGGTAAGTAGTTTTATAAAATAATAGGTATATTTTTTAAATAAGTAGCTTTTTTTTTATATTATAAGCATTTTTTATATTTTATTCGAGCGTTTCGTTTTTCGTTCGTTACTTATTTAGTCCGCTAGCTTTTTACTAATATAGCTATACCGGTTATTAATATATCGCCTTTATAATTAATTTTAAGGCAATTAAAAATAGGGGATAATAGGCCCGGAAAAGGTAATTTACTTAATGCAGTTCCGCTTTTTAAACTATTCCCGTTATAATAAAATAGCGATTTTTTAAGTCGGGCTATAATATCTATTATTTAATAACTTTAATTTTAATAAATATTCGGTAATATTACTAAAACTAGTGCGTTTTTAAGTTTATTATTAATTACTTTTTCGATAAATATAAGTTTCGCTTTATTATTTTATATATTACTTTTTACTTTTGTTAATAATCGCTCGAAATTAGTATAAAAAAATATAAAAATTTAATTAGCAAATTAGCGGCATTTATATAATTTGCCCCCCGTTTTAATAACTTTATTACGGTTTTTATAAACGTTCGATAAATATTAAAAAAAAAATATTAAGTTATATATTCTATTAGGTTTTTTTTATAATATAATATAACTTTATTATATATTATATGTTATTTTCGAGCCGCTTATAAATATTATATTATTTATTTTAGTCCTTTTTTATAAATTCTGTATTTTTTTAAAGCTTATATTTTATTAATATTTCCTATACGGAATAGCAGCTACACTTGCTCCCAAACTTTTCGGGCTATAATAATAGCTTATATTTAAGTACCGGGGCTATAGTAATTACTAAAACGGGTACTAAAAGTATTTAAAGTATTTAAAATATTTAAGGGTTTTTTAGCTAAAGGTTTATATTTATTTGGGCTAATTATTTTTAAGGTTTTTAAAAATTCCGAGGGTTTTATACGGGAGCACTTTTTATTATATTCGCGTTTTATATAATTAATAAATCAAGGTTTTTTCGTAACTATACTTTTAAGACTATTTAACGTTATAATAATTTATTCTGTTATTTTTTTAGTTTTTATTTATAAGCCGCTTATTTTAGTCGTTATTTTTCCGAATTATTTTTTAATACCGCTTTTAATATTATATATATTTATTCGAAATAAGTATAAATCTAATAAACCTAAGTATTTAATATTTCCGCGTATCTCGCTAACGGTATTTCCGAATTATTAGGGGGCTATTTTAAAGTTTTTTTTAATATTTTAATCTGTTTTAACGCAACTCGGGAATTAGTAAGTTAAAGAATATATAAAAAGCCGTTACGCTAAAATATAATTTTATAATGCTAAATAAATATTTATTTTTTAACTAAAGAAAAAAACAAAATTAAAAAGGTATATCGATATAGCTCGAAAGCATTTATATTAGCTTTCGAGAGTTATACTACTATATCGGCTTATAATTGCCGATATTTCCTATTACGGCACAGCCCATTATAATTTTTTTCTCTTTTATTTTTAAATATATTTTATATTTTCGGGACGGGAAAAGATATTTGCTAACCCGCTTTCCGACTTTAATCGATATATAATAATAAAGTAATATTATATAAACAGCTCGGCTTAATTAGCTTATCGGACATTAAACATACGCTTAATACTGAAATATTTTAATATTTTATAATTTATAATAACATAAAATAATTCCTTACGTTATAAACTTATTAGCTCCGTTATTACGGCTTAAAAGGAATAAAAGAGGTAAGGCTGCTTATTACTTAATTATTTATAAAAAATATTAAAGGTAAGGAAAAAAAGGAAGGTATTTTCCTCCACCAGCTATAGATAGAAATAACTAGGGTATTCCACTCAAGGTATATAGGCCTTTTATTTTATAGCAACCTAATTTTAACAGTACGTACCGCGTGCATAAGCTATAGCATAAGCCACCTTAGCCACACCAGCTACGCTATCACACTACCCCCCCTTTAAAAAAAAATAACTCGTCCCGAATTATAATTAAAATCGAACGCAAGACTTTTATTATATATAGGCGGACCCGGGTAGCGATTATTTTTTAAGTAAAAAAGAGGTACCCTCGGATTTATTTCGGATAGCTATATTATAGGCCTTTAATTTATATTATAACTATTATTATTTTATATAATTTCGTTAGTTATTTAATTTTTAATTATAGGTTTTATATGCGGCGTTTATAGCCTTTTTTTTATAACGGATTTTTTTTATTATTAGTTTATTATTATTTAAATAAAGCGGATCATTTATTTCGTTAGTATATACTTTTTTTTAGTTCGCTAGTTTTATCGGCGGTCTTAACATTTCGGAATAAAACTTATAAAACTTTTATAACTTATTTGGTAAATTCTTAAATAATTCCGTATTATATTATATAAGATTTAAGTTTTATTTTTACTATTAGATTTAATATTATAATTTATTATAATATAGCTGGGATAAAAGAATTTTATCTACTACTTATTTTTTTTGTCATTAATTAGCTTTCCGGGGGGATTTTCGGCCTTTTAGCCTAATAAGGGATTATTTAAATACTTTTACAAACGGTCCGCATAAAATATATCACTCGTACGCCACCCGTCCGGAACTTTTAGTCGATATAAATAACCGATTTATTAGATAATTTTATAATATTAACAGGTTATAAAAAATCTAACTTATTACTAAGCCTATTAGTAAATTAAACCTTTTTAATAATAAATATATAATTGCCGACGCCGAAATTAGGTTTTTATCGATACCTATTAGCTTATTCCGTTATTTTAGCTTATGCTTTACTTATTAAAGACCTCGCGTAATTTATATACCTTTAAATCGTTTTTATAATCTTTTGGGCCTTTTTCCGAAATAGTCGCTTACGTAAAGGTATATTTTTAAATTCGGTAATTCGGCTTTCCCAATTAAAAGACATAAGTATTTTAAATCTTATTTTTATTTCGTATAATTCAAAACCAATTAAATTATAAATAATACTAATTTATATTATATTTAAAACTAGAAACGTTTCAGACTAATTATTTTAAAAATAATTAATAAACGGCCGTAAGTATATATTTAAGACCTAATATATAATTTTAACTTATCCGGTTATTTAGGAATAACTTAAAAATAATAATTTCTAATATATATTAAATATACGGGATATTTTATTTATAAAGTCGGAAATAAATTACAGTCCGCAATTGCTAATAATATTATAAGGCAAGCTAAATATTCTTAAAAGTTTATAGTAATATATATATACGGCATTTTTTATAATTACTTATTACGTATAAAGAATTATTTATACTTATTTATTTAGCCGGCAAATTATAGCTAAAACGTTATTATATTTATATTTATTTTTAGATATATTTTTAAAATTTATTACGAGATATTTTTATATATAATAGAATACCGGTAGTAGTTTTAATAGTTCTGGAGTTTTATCGCGAGAATTTTTAAAAAATCGGCAGGTTAAATAATTAGCGATATAGCAGTCGATATTTCTAGCTATCCGGGGCTATTAATAGTAGTTAATAACGATATATCGCGTTTTATTCCGCCCTAAGTAAGCAGTAATAATACGCGCATAAGTTTTTTTAATTATTCTCGTACGTAAGTTATTTTAGTCGGGCATTATAAGTTGCTTTTTAAATATTAGTAATCCCTTTAATATAGTTTATCTTTTAGTCGGGTTTATTTAAGCTTATATACGCTATATATTAAAGTTACGGCTAGTCCGGTTAACTTATAACAGCTTATTAATTAAGAGTACGCTTAATTTTACGGGAGGTTTAATTTCCTTATTAAATACTATTAAGTCTATTATTTTTTTAATTATATTAATTACCGGTACGTTTACGTTATTTAATAGTTTAAAAATTGTTTTATAATATATAGCGGCGGGCTTAAATATCCGCATATATTAGTATATTTTTTATTTAGCTTTTTATATTTTTATATTTTCAAATTTACGGGATAAAACATCCGCGAGAACGTTCTCTCCTTTTAGTTAGTATAAAATAATAAAGTTATATTATAAAAGTATTTTAGCCTAGCCGGCTTAGCGGAGATTTAATAATTTTTTAATTCCGAAATAAATTAAAACCCGGTAATTAGTAATAATCTCGAAAAAATAAAAATATTATAGCCTTATTAATTTAACGCGCTAATAATATAACGCTCGGACTATTGTTATTAGTTTTTTATTATATATATTATAATTATATTTAATGTTATATATAATCTCGGAATAATAGGCAACCGGATATTAGGGGAAATATTTATTAGTTTTTTATAATAAAATTCTAATATAAACGCCATCCGATATATCGGTTTTAAAATAGGTTTTTTTATTAAATAAAAAGTACGCTAAAATAAATATAGTTAGTAATTTTTCCTTTAGCCTAATAAACGTAGCTTTATATTTATTTATTTATATAAAAAGTATATCTTTTTATATAAAATTAGTTAGAAGGCGTGCGATATGTCCGTATTTTTCGATAAACTTACGATAGAAATTATAAAACCTTAAAAAAGATTATATACCGTATATATTATTTAATTATTGCCAATTTTAAATAACAGCCACTTTATTAAGGTTTATTATAATACTTTTAATGCTAATAATAAAACCGAGAAATTTAATATTTATAACGTAAAACTTACACTTTTTAAGGTTTATTTAAAGGCCGGCAGCCTTTAGCTTACGTAATACCTTTATAATATATTTTTAATACTATTTTTTACTTTCGGAATAAATTAATATATCGTCGATATATATTAAATAAAATTTATCGAAATATTTTATTAATATATTATTAATAAATCGCTAAAAAATAGCCAGACTATTAGTTAAGCTAAAAAGTAATACCTTGTTACGGCATAAGCCTTGTGGGGTGCTATAAGGCCCTGTAAGCTATGTAGCTATAGGGCACCTCACTAAACCCCTCACACGTGACCTGCTGGACTACATGCTTAGTTAGATAGCTTAGGTAATTAGGTAAGGAGGTTTTTTTAAATTAAAGCTATTACATAGCTAACTAGCTAACCTTTTGCTTCTTACCTTATAATTTTATAATAATATATATCTATTACTTAGTACGCGCTGCCTCCTTTCTTAAGCCGTTATATAATTATAAGGTCTTTTAGCGCTAAATTCAGCTAATTCCATTTATTAGGCTATCGTACGATATTTAATATCTCGTTAGCGCTTACCCTTTTTTTATTAAGCGTTTACGATACCTTTAATTTTGCGATAATAAGGTCTTTTTTTTTTAGTTACCCTAAGCAGCTAGTTATATATACTGATAATTAGTAGCGTTGCCTTTAAAATTATTAGTTATATTTACTAGCAGCCAGTCGGATTAGCTACCTTTATCGGCACGTTATTAGAATTTTCTTTCGTTACTTTTTTTTTTTTTTACCTTTTATTTCCTGCGCTATCACTTTTATATATTTAATACGCCAGCTCTTTTATAGCTAGTCTCGTTTAAATTCTTAGATAACTTTATTATAATAAATATTTTATTCGGATTTGTTAAATTAACCCGGCGGATAAAGTTAAATACCCTTACTTTCCTTTCGACCTAATACGCTAATTATATAGCAGGTGCGAAATTCTTTCACTTTTCTTTTAGCTTTAATCCGTTAATTATACGTTAGACCTAAAATTTCTTATTAGTAATAGCCTTTATTAGCGGCAGTAAGATTAACGCCGCTATTTAGGCAGCTACGGCTACTTTACGTATTAAACTTATTTTTAAATTTAATGCCTATATTGAATTTTTATAAGGCAACTATAAAAGCTACGTTTAATAGCTTTAGGTCGATAAGTCTTTTATCGAAACTAAGCTCGCCGTTATTAAAACTACTTATAGTACTTTCCTAATTAAGCAGCTACGCTTTCGACTTATTTTCCCAGATCTTCTTACCTTATTTAGCCCGTTAGACTTTAACGTATAAATATTTTAGTTATCTGGCAAGCTAAACGTTAATAGCGATACTCTCGGAACGCCGGAAGCAAAATTTTATTACATATACGTTCGGCTTAAACCTAAAATATAATATTTTATTAACTCTATTTTTTATTAGGTATAGGAAACGGGTATTTAGAACTATTAGCAAATTTTAAATACCTTAAACCGACTATACGAAAATCCGAATAAAGCCGATCGAGCTGCTAAAAAGCTTTACGGCTTTAAGTAAGGTTAAAACGAGTTTATTTGTATTTTTCTAGCGAATTAGGAACGCTAAATATACGAATTAGGTGCCGCTACCTTATTTAAAGCCTTTAAAATTTAAGGCTTCCGCTATAATATAAACGACCGATTAAAGGATAAACTAAATAAGATAAGTTAGCTGTAAGAACTACTAAATAATTACGATAAATTTATTTCTTTATTTTACCGATTGTCGGAATATTATATTTATAGGGACGGTAGAAATACGTCAGTTTCTTATTACCCGAACGCTATAAATACTTTTGTTAGTACTATTTACGTTACGCTATTTACGAATATTTTAAACGGTAAATAGTTACTTAAAATTATATTATTTTAGATTTTTAAAGGTTAGATAGCGACGTTAAGTATTTATAAATAACGGCAGATACGGCGGAAGAATTAATAGTGCTAGTGTTATAAAAACGAAACTTATAAAATTTAAGATTACCCGTTGCTATTATATAAATCGAATTTCCGCAAACTATACGCTAACGATAATAATATGTAAGTTAGGAATTAAGGGGGTAGCTATAACAGTAGGTATATAGCTTATAGAGAATATTAAATGATTATAAAAAAATATAGTAAATTAATAAGATCTTTTTAAAAGGCTCGATTTTTAAAATTTTAACAAATTCACTTAGTACTAATATCAGGTTTTATACGATTTATATAAACTGAAATATAGGGGTTAAATAAGGTTAAAAAATCACCTTTTAAAGATAATGGTAATTAGGTTAATCTTTATATATACCAAGTATGCTATAAGTTAGCTATTATTAGCTGTTATATACAGTAGATTCAGGGGGGTAATGTTACAGCACAAGCCTTATGGGATATTATAAGGCCTTATAAGCTATATAGCTATAAGGCACCCCACTAAATCCCTCACACGTAACTTATTAAACCACATGCTTAATTAAATAGCTTAAGTAATTAGGTGAGGAGGTTTTCTTAAATCAGAGCTATTATATAGCTAACTAACTAACCTTTTACTCCTCACTTTATAATTTTATAGTAATACACACCTATTACTTAACACGCGCCGCCTTTTTCCTTAAGCCGTCATATACCTTAAATTTATACGTTCCGTATTAGGTATAAAAAGTAATAAAGTTTTTATTATCGGGATTTATTATATTGGGACAGGGTGTTAAGGTAAAGGAGGTGCTACTTTATAGCTTAACTAATCGGAAGTAATTAAGGCGACGAAACAAAAATGTCACTTATAACGGCGATTAATCGAAAGAAGAGATATATTTATTATCGGCTATAAAGCTATCTAAGCTATATATATTTTATCTAAAAGTAAAAAAAAAAAAACAAGCGATATATATATATTACGGCACACTAGCCCTATAATATCCTTCCTAGATTTTATTATAAATATTTTTATTATAAAAAAATCTAATTAATTAATACAAACGTAAAAAATATCTACCTTATTTACTTTTTAAAAATTTTTGCCTCAAATTTAACTGCCCTTTTTTTTTATTTAATTCCATATACTTTTTAATAAACCTACGTCGTTTTATACGTTCTAATTAATTAGGCTTAGTAAAAAAAGGAATTCTTTATCGATTAATAATAGCTATATATCTTTCGTAATCTGCCTAACTATTTTGTTCTATAGGAAAAGTAAATTATAGCCGTTTTTTTAACGCGGTAAACTTATCTTTTACCTATTTATATAAAATATAAGCTTTCCTATTTTAATAAACAGCTTTTTATCGTTTTTTTATAAAAGGTTATTATTAATTAAAAGTTAAAAAATCTATATAAACTTTATATAGCTTAAACTAACGTTAGGATATCCTTTTCGCTTAAAATAGACTAAAAGTAAAAGTAAATTTAAATTTAGGTTTTCGTTTTAGTTTATAAAAGCTATCGGGTTAATTAATAACCTTATAAATTATTATTTGCTTCATTTTCGTCATTTAGCTTTTTATTTCTCGTTTTTTGTTAATAAAATAAGGATTTTTATAAAAGCGAAAAAATATAGTAGGGGAATAAAAAAAGCGAAAAATTAAATAAGCTATTTAAAAGCCGCAATTAAACCTATTTTATTATTATACTATTTAAATAAGTTTAATATAAATAGGAGTTATGTTGTTTTATTAAATTTAGACCTAACGTAATCGATTAAAAGTAGCCCGAGTTTTTTTTTTACTATAAATATTTATAAAATTAAATAAAAAAGTAATATAAGTTTTTACTAATATAATAATTAAAAAAAAGTAAAGGCTACCTTTTTTTAACGTTAGTAGCTATAGGGTTACGTAAATATATAAATACCGTTAATATAAAAAACCGGAAATTATTTAAAATAATCCGAAAAAAAAATTAGTCGTTAATTTATATAACCTTTTAATTAAGCTTTATAGTAGTCCTAAAGTAAATTTCCGTTTTAATAAGTTTTTTTTTTAAAGTAGTAATACTTATTTAAATTATAACAGCTATAAAAATAATATTATAATATTAATGCTTATAGTAAACAAAAAAAGCATTATATAAACTTAATACTTTATTTACCTTTTATTTATTTTTATTATAATTAGGAAAGGCGTTTTAATTAAAAATAACTTTAAATACTTTATCGCTTCTAACTAATAAGAAATCCGTTTTTAAAAAATCGATAATTTATTTAATCTTTTATTTTAAGTATTATAACCTATTCTTAATCTAAGGTTTAAATCTATATATCTTAATAAAAAAGCCGCGAAATTAATTAATAATATAAAAGTTAATATTAGCTATTATAACAAATATACTAGAATTTAAAAAAGGAAACTGTTTTTATAAAAACGAACTAGTAGATAAGATTATTTTAGCCTTATATTTAAAGTTAGAATCAGCCGTAAACTTAATTTTAGCCTCGTTTTTAAATATAGCCTCAAATTTAATATTAGCTTTCGAAACAAGCTTAAGGTTTTTACGGGCCGCTTAATTAATTTTTTTATTTTTATTCCGATTTTTATACTTATTCTTCCTTTTTTTAGGTAACTTTTTAAATTATAACAGTTATAATGACATTTTAATATATAAAAAATAAAGTTTAAAATATAATACTATAGTAATAAATTAATATAAAGCTATAAAAAACCTTAACTAATTAATTAAAAACGATAAAAAGTAAGGGCAAAAAATTAATAAATAATTAAATAAAAGTTATTAGTAAGTTAGTATAAAAAAAACTTTTTACGCCAGGTTTTAATTTATAATAAATAAGGGTAAATTAAGAAGTCCTTTTTATTTTTAATTAATTATTTAAACTTATAATAAGCCAGATATTAAATATAATAAGGCATTTAAGTCGTTATTACTAATTTTAAAAGTCGGCTTACTCGATTTAGCTTTAATATATTTTTTAGGCTATTTATTATATCTTTTATTTATTTTAACTTTATATTTTATACCCTCTTTTTCCTTTAATAACTACTAACCTAACTATTTGTCCTTTATTTTCGCTTTATAATATTTACTTAATTAATTATTCGCAGTTATATCGTAAGATTTTTTATTGTATAAAAAACAAAAAAGAAAGAAAAGAATTCTTTTTATTAGGCTTTTATATAAGTTATCTATTCCCTTTTTTTTATAAAAGGTTTGATATTTAAAAATTAAATCCTTTATTATAATAACGTTAATCGAAAGCTAAATAACCTTAAATATTTTTATCGGGTTATAATAATTCGTTAAAATCTAATAAATATCTAGAATAAAACGTATATCGGCAATTTTCTTTTTAAAACTTATAAAATAAGTATTAAACCCCCGCTTTCTAATCGAGTAAAATTTTATTAAAATAACCCTAGTTTTTGTAATCTTTCTTTTCGACTTCCTTATTCCGTTTTATTTTATTATCGCTTTTTTTTTAAAATAAGTAAATCGGCTATATAAATAGCTAGGGATTTTTATTATTTCTTTTTTTCTATCGATTTATACTTTAATATTAAACTTTTTTGGTGTTTTAAATTTGCCGTTTTTAAGCAATCGAGAACTTTTAGCTCGATAATAAAAAACGTTAATTATATTTTTAATCCCTATTTTAACATTAAACCTAATCGCTTTAATTTAAAGATTAATAAAAATAAGTTACTTTAATTCTGGAAAAATAATATAAGCCGCTATTTTTTAAAAGCTAATATAATAAATAAATTTATCCGGGTAAGTCTTGTTTTTATTTAATATATATAACTTTTACTAATTAATATAAAATAATTTAATTAATAAAAATTAAACTCTTTAATAGTTTTAAAAAAAGTCGGTATTATATTTAGGAATTTATAGCCTCGAAATTTTATTATAAAGGTTAAATATAAAAGCCTGCCCTAAAATATATTAAATATTTTAAAATAACGAAATACCCTTTCGATTAATAATATTTTTTCTTTATCGAAATCCGCGAAACTAACCTTATTAATAACTTAATATTTCGCTTAATTAAAAATTGCCGTATATAATTTAAAGTTTTTACTTAGAAATATAATACTTATAATAAAATTTTTTACCGGCTTTATAAAAATTAATTAGTTAGTTCTAAAAATAAACGCTATAATAAAATATAGCCATTTTATAAATATTAATTAATAAAAAACTAATTCGGAAGTTTATATAAAAATTATATAGTCGGTATTTAAATAAATAAATATTTATTCCGGAATAAAAAATATATATATTTATAGGCTTGTTAATCGAGAGATTTTTTTTTAATAGCGATATTAATTACGATAATTCTAATTTAATAGGTCGTTTTAAAAATAATATATATTTAAGCTAAACTATTAGGAAAATTTATTTTTTTTACCAAAATTATAAGCGGCTTTATTTATAGCTTGTAATAATTTCTTTTATTTAATTAATTAATTATATACTAAAATTTATAATTATATTTTTTAATTTAAGCTTTTTTTTTATTACCTCTTTATATTTTTTATAACTTTATAAAACTTTATTTCTATAAAATATTAATTTATATAAAACGTAAAAAAATAATAATTTAATTTATTAGTATTATTTTTTTAATACTCGATTATAAATTTCCTATTCCGCTAATAATATTTTAAATAGTTTGACTTTAATTGTTTTTTCGGGTATTTTATTTCTTACAATTTTTTAATCTTTATTAGGCTCGACTTTTTTAATCTAACTTTAGGTTATTAAACTTTTTTGTATATTTTTATTTTAATATAACGTATTATTATTTATTAGTTTAGCGCTTTTTTAATTATCCCTTATTTTATTATAGCCACTTAATTAATAGTTATTATAAGGTTTATTAAATTTCCAGTACCTTTTTATATTTTAAACAAATTTTTTTAGTCAATTAAAAAAAAATATTTCTTATAATATTACCCCGTTTAATTTTTTTAAAAAAAACCTATTTTATTTTTGTTTTTTCGTAATTTAATAAAGTTTAGTTTATTTATATTTTAGCTTCTTATTTTTAAATATATCGATATTTTATATTATATTATAAAATAAAACTAAGCTATTTTATTTTAATCGTTTTAACTGTTTTTTTAATAGGTATTATTAATTATTTTATTCCGCCGCTTTTTTTCGTTTCTTTATTAAAATTTATACCATTTTCGTAATATTTTTATCTTATTATTTCAATATCCTTACTTTTTTAATAATAAAATCTTCCTTATTACAAATGTCCAACTAATTAAAGACCTACTAAAATAATAAAACTATTTCGATCGGCATAATAAATTTTTTATTATAAATTAATTCGTATAATATAAACTTATATTTTTATATAAATATTTAATTAGCCTAAAATATAGCTTTAAGTTTTTAACCTATAATTTGCTAATTTCTCCCGTTATATATATAAAAGATTTTATAATCGGTTAATAACTTACTTTTATTTATCTTTATATCTAAAAGTAATATATAAGTCTAATTTATATTTTAATACCTAACTATATAATATTTTTAGCTATTTCTGCCTTATTTTTTAAGCCTTTATTATATTTAATTATTATAACATTTTTTAGTGCTTTAATTTTAGACTACTTTAATAATTTATTTTTTGCTTTAATAATAGCTAAATATTTATTATTATTCGGGAAAAATTAAATATTAATAATCTAAATAGTTAATAACTATTTTAGCGTTAAAAAAAGTCTTTAATTTTTAAATCGTCTATCCGCAAAAAGCTAGCATTTTAAGCAATACTTAATAGCAATTACGATTTCCTAATATATCTCTTTTTAGTAATAAAACTTAATTATTTTATTATAAATCGATTTTCGTTCTCGATATATTTTAACTCTCGAGTAATAGTCCCTAATAATACGTTTTCGTTAATTAATATTATTAACGACATACTATTAGCTATATTTCTTATAAAGTTTCCGCTATAAAATTCCCTTTTAAATTATGTATTTAATAGCTTTATTCCGGAAACTTACTTTCGTATAATATTATTTCGTTATATTAAAACTTTTTAGTCGATTAAGTAATTTTAAATCATTAAAATATATTACGACTTTTTAGGAAACCTTAAATTAGTTTTCTAGCGGGTATAAAATAATAAGTAGTAAAAAAAATTCCGGTATTTTTTATATTAGTTTATTTAATTAAAGTATTTTTATTATAAGAATATTAAGCTAAATATTAATAAAATTATCGACTTTTTTTCCCATTAATTATTTAATTTATCGGATAGCTTTAATAGTTTATATAATAAACTATCCGCTATTTAATATTATTTTTTAAGAATATATTTTATTTCGAAATTAAATATTTTAATAAAAGCTATCTACCGGGTTAATGTTGCGTTAAATAAGCTAGAAAATCTATTATTTAATTAAGCGATTAAAATTTTAATATTAGTTTCGAAAATAAATCTTATATTATAAAAGTAATTTCGCAATTATCGAAAAAACTTAACTACCCCGAGATATTTTTGTTTTATAATATCGTAATTAAGTTTTAGCCCTTTTTATATACTAGATTTAAACCTTATAAATTAAACGTATCTATTAATTTTTTATTTTAATATATATCTTTATTTAATATCTAACATATTAACTTTAAATTAAATAATATATCTATTTATATAATCGAGTATAATTAAATAGGGTATATTAATTAATATTATTTTAAGTTTATTTATAACTTGCTATTATTTTATTTCCTATTTTTAATTTACGTTTTTCCGGAGAAGTTTTATTAGTAGTAAAATAATTAATATATAATATATAATTTATATATAATAATAAATTATAATTTTTAAAAATGCCCGCACTTTAGAAATATTATTATAAGGTATTTATTTTGTAATTTTAATAACTTTAGCTTAATTAGGAAAACAACTATTAATACTGTATAAATAGCCGATAATAACGGCAGCGTTTTTATATTAATTGCTTTTTTCTATATTAGCTATAACTCCCGCTAGTTTAAAATTAAATAAAACATTATTAATATTCTTTAAATATTTATAAATAAATCGTTTTATTTTTAGTGCGATTTTTTAATTATTATATTTTATTTTTAACCTTTTAATACTAATATTATTAAAAAATAGCTCGCACTTATCGGGTATAAAATCGAATAAAATCCGGGTAATAATACGTAAAAATTATATTACTAAATTAGTCCCTCCTTATAACAAAACTATTATTCGGAAAAGCCTAATCGGCGTTAAAAATATAATATAATTTTTGTTAAATATAAATAATAATATTTAATTATATTTTAAAAAAAGTCTATTATAAAAATTATTATTTATATAGTAAATTTCTCCGCAAATTTATTACAATTATTCGGAAAAAAGGCGTTTTATATTTATATAGCGTTTAATTTTATAGCCGAATTAATTAACCCAAAGTTTTTATTTTTTTTCTTAATTATAAACTAGACGTTACAGTATAAGGTATAAGATTTTTCTAATATTTTATTTTTAAACTAATTTTATAAAATATTTAAAACCTATATTTTTAGTAACGCTAAGATAAAAATTAATTTAGCTTACTATATATTATATAGTATTATTTTAATTTTATATAAAAAAAATACTTTTTTTTTAATTCGGCCGATTTTTATAAAATTTTAAGCTAATATTATTTTTTATCGATAAAAAATCTTAATTAGTATTACTTTTTTTTAATTTATAAGCTTTATATTTAGTAGCTTTATTTTAATAATGTCTAAGCGTTCTTTCGTTAATTTAATATTTTGCGGCGCGAAAGCAAAACACGAAATAATACCTTTATATTTTTTATTTATTTTAAATATATTTTAGGGTTCGAAATTCGGCTTTATATTTTATAATATTGCTTACTTTTAATCAATTAACTTTAATAAAACTATATTATCCGATTTAGCATTATCGACTAATTAATCTTTTTATACTTTTAATTTATATATTATATATAGCTTAATTTCGTTTTTCCGTAATATTTTTTTATAATATAATATTATACGCTATATTATTTATTTAAATTCCTTTTTAATAATTTCTTATAATAAGCCTAATAAATAATTATTAAATAGCGAGGCTTATATTTAATCGCTATTTTAGAACATCTTATTAATAGTAATTTCTATTTATTTATTAACTTATTTTAAATTTAAGTTATTTTAAATTATATTTTTAAATTTCGCTAGGTTTATTATTGCCGTAATATTTTAAAGCCTTTATTTACTATCGACCTAGCTTTTAATATCGGCAGTTATTAGTTTTCTAAAAGATTAATAACGTCGGCTAAAATTCGCTTAATTAATTTATTATATATAAAGGATATTATAATCTTAATATTTCCGAAAAATATCGAAGCTATTAATAAGCTTTTTTTAGGATAAATTATTATATACGATTAAAAAATAAAATTAAGGCTAAAAAATAACAGAAATGCGGCTTTAAAATTTCTAATTATATAAATCGGTAGCGGCAAATTATAGCTTGCTAATTATATAGGTTTTTCGATTAAACTAAAGCTTCTAGTTTTATTATTTACTAATATATTAAAGCCGGACTATTGTAATAAGGCAGGGGATTACGGGTATTAACAGCAGCTTAGGAGCCACTAAAAGCCCCCTGAAGCCACGTCATAAAGCACTCCATAGGGTATCCACAGGGCATTTCACAGGGTATCCACAGGGCATTCCACAGGGCAATTTATAGTAAATTATATACCTATATTTAGCTAACCTTTTCCTTTATATCTCCTTCACTTTTTTACCACAGATATCACCAGATAGTTATATACAGATAGCTCTGGTAGCTATATATACTTATTTTTGACTTAATATCTTACTTTCGCTTTACCTTAATACCTTGTCTTAAAATATTTAGCTTACCCCCGGACAAGCCTTAACTTCTTTGCCTTTTAATTAATCGAGCAAAAATAGTCTTTTATATTATATATTACGGAAGCATAGAATTCACTAGCAATAGTTACTTAAAGTATATCTACTATTAAACTTACTTTCGCACGCGAATTATTTCATTCCATTTTATTTAATAGCCACTTATTTTTTATACAAATCGAATTAAGCTATATATTCGATCGATGGCCAGCCAGCTGTTTTTATCTATATTACATTTACGTCACTTATTACCTACAATTTACAAATTTTCTTTTTTTTATATACCAAAATACTAGAAATATAAAGCGCGATAATACCAGAAACACTAGACCGTATATTTTTATATATAAATCTGTCTATTTTATATAGGCAATAATAACAAGCTAATTATGCTTGGTATATAGCTAGATATAGCCAGCTATTAATACGTATATAATTTATATGGATAACGATATCGGATGACACTTTTACACACCTTAATACACCACATCACTTGAATGCCACCTTCAGCAGCAAGGGAGGCTATCAGCTGCTAGGGAGGCTTACAGGGAGGTCACCTGACCTGACCTGCTGCTGCTGATAGCTGTGGCTATCTGACCTGTTGAAAGCCGTGGCTAGCTGTGGCTAGCTGACCTGTTGTCACCTGACCACCTGCTGCTGCTGATAGCTGTGGCTAGCTGACCTGTTGTCACCTGACCTGCTGCTGCTGCTGATAGCTGTGGCTATCTGACCTGTTACCCTAAGGTCCCTGGGGTGAAAATTTTTTTTTTTCAGATCTGAAGGTCAGGCATTCAAGTGTGGGGCGTGTTTTCAATTTTTTTTTTTTTTTAATTTTTCAGCTACGTGAACGCTAGCTGAAAAATCAGGGAGGGATGTAATAGGGCAGGGGATTACGGGTATTAACAGCAGCTTAGGAGCCACTAAAAGCCCCCTAGAGCCACGTCATAAAGCACTTCACAAGGTATTCACAGGGCACTCCACAAGGTATCCACAGGGCACTCCATAAGGCAATTTACAGTGGATCACATACCTATATTTAGCTGACCTTTTCCCTTATATCTCCTTCACTTTTTTACCACAAATATTCCCAAATAGTTATATATAAATAGCTTTAGTAACTATATACACTTATTTTTAACTTAATATCTCACTTTCGCTTCACCTTAACACCCTATTTTAAAACACTATATAATTTTAATTTTTCATATAAATATCTAATATTTAAAAACGTATAATTACGTAATAATATTTAACTAAATACCCGTATTAATAATTGTAATAATTAAGTTCTTATATTTTTTAAAGCTAATTCTTATAATTAATCGGGGTAATAGTCGGATATATACTTTAATATCCCGGATAAATACCGGCAAAAGTGCTATAATAATCTAGGTAGCGTTATTAAATATTATAAATATATTATTAATCGATATATTTTAGACGTAAAAACTAGCTATAATACGTTTAATATAAAATTAAACTAAAATTATTATTTTTATTGCTACTAATTAATTATTTCGGCTAAAAAAACATAAATCGTTTTATAAAACTTTCGACTTATTTTACCCGCTTTATTAAATAGGTATTAAAATAATGCCTTATTAAATCCCGTATAATATTTAATTAAATTATCTTATAAGACTTTAAATCTTTTCGCTGCATTTTTAAAAATCTTTTTTTTTAATATTCCGAAATTAAAGCTAAAATTAATTAATTAGGTATAATGTTTTCTAGCTTATTAGCCTAGATTTATTTCGGCGTTTTTAAGACTATTAAAAATAAAAGGTTTAGCTTTAATAGCACTTTATTAATCGTCCTTTTTACAAATATACTACTATTTATATTTTTATGCCTTTTTAATACTAAAACGTCAATTTTATTTTTACTTTTATATTAAAATAATTTAATTACTACTTTATATATAAAATTCCCGCTTTTATTAATAATTAGTTCCTTCTAAAAATAATCTTATAAGTTTATAAATTTATAAAAAATATTACTTTTTAAGCCCCTTATTTTAATATTATAAACTTTTAAATCTATAGCTAATATCGTTTCCGGGTTACGATTTTATAAATTAACTATTAATCGAATAAAATTATAGTTTTATTTAAATTTTATATTTTTTTTGATCTTATTATATTTATCAAGGTAATAATAAGCCAATTTCCGAATTTAAATACCGCATACCTTTATTTTATATAGGAATTATAAGTAGGCTTAAATAATATTTTTTCCATTTATTTTACTTTCGGTAATTATATACCTAAAGAATAAGATATTTCTAATTTCGGAAATAGCTTAAAAACTTCCGATAAAATATCCCCTAAATTAATTATTATATCGCATTATATTATCGCGATTTAATAATACTATTAAAAAATAAGTAATAAAAAAATGGCTTAATTCTCTATAAAAAAAACAAATATCTTAATTATACCTTTAAAATAATATCGGTTATAATATATATCGACTATTTTAATTTTATCGGCTATTATACCTTTTATATTCTCCTTTTTTATTTAAAAGCCCGGCGCGATAAATATTAAAAAATACATCTCTTACTTTACGTTTTTAAACATTTTATTAAGCAAAAGTTTCTTTTTATAAAATATAATATTCTAATTTTAGTAATATTAATTAAAGTTTTTTTATAAATATAATAAAATTTTCGTTAGCTTTAAGCTATATAATAAATATTTATTTTATAAACTTAATTAAATTTTTTATTTTATCTAACTAAAAAAATAAAATCTCTTTTTTTAAAATAACTTTAAGCTATTTTAAGCTTACTAATAATAAATAAAACCAAATTAAACGTTAATAATTAACTGATTTATTTTTATACAGTCAATCGGGTAAAACCTATCGGATATTATAGCTATTATAATTTATTAGGCCGACTATAATATCCGCCTATATATATATAACGTTTTAAGCTTTTTCGTAATTTAGTTCGAAAAGCTCGTTATATAATTTCGAGCAAAACTATATAATCCGCTTAATAACTTTTTAATTAATTTTTTGCTATAAACTGTTAATAAAAATAACGTCTTATTTTTTAATTTTCCCTTATTTCCGGATATCTTTTACCCGAATTAAATAATCTAAAATATAATAATAAATCTCTATTAATCCGAATAATTTATTACCTTTTTCTAGGTTTTTTAACCGTTTTATAAAAGTTTTTATTTATTTTAAATCACTAATTTTAAAATATCGCTTTAAAACTACCTTTATTTTTTTCTAAATAATAATACCTTTTAATAAAATTTCGATTTATCGCTTATTAATTTGGTTATTTATTTAATATAATATTTCCCTAATTTTAATATTATTTTTTAAGCTATATCTATTGAATATATATATTACATTTTCGATTTAATCTATAATATTATTTTTATCGAATAAAAGCTATAGGTAGTTTCGAAAGTCTAATAATATAGCTATTACTATAAACCTAGTTCTTCCGGTTATAGTAAGTCGCTTTTAATCGGAAGCTATATTTTAGTTTATAGGCTTTTTATCGACTTATATATTTTTCGTTATATTAAAAAATAAAGTCTTTTAGCTAATTATTTCTAATTAAATATTTTAATTATATAATGCCGAGTCTCTCTTATTTTAACGGTACTTTTAATTAATAATAAAGTTAATAATCCCTTAATTATCGGTTAGTCGGAAAAATCTCTTTTTAGCTATATTTAATATAATTTAAAATATTTTATTATCTAGCTATCTTAATTCTTTATTTATACTTAATTTTAAGGGAATACATTTTATTCTTTTTAATTATATTAAGTTGTAATTTTATAATATTCTAGATATAAAATTATAACTATTTTTTAAGACGCTAATAATAGCCTTAAAGGTTAGAAAACTTTCAAAAAAAATCTCAATAATAAATCGCCAACCTAGCTATTATATTATATTAATTAATTAATCGCGTAACAAAATTACTTATAAGCCAGTTAAAAGCTCGGATATTATTTTCGTTACCTAAATTCCACCTTAATCCACCCTATAGATTTAAACCGTAGTACGTTTTTATATATTATTTACTATATACTTTATAATTTTCTAATTTTTCCTAATCTTTCGTACTACTAATTTTCTTATATTTAACTTGCTTTATTAAAACTTATACTTTTTTATATCTTCGTATTACTATATTCTTATATTTTTTATACTTTATATTCTCTATATCTTTATATCTTTATATTACTAACTTATTAATATATATTATAAGTTTTTTATAAATCTTTTTATTAATTTATTTATTTTTAGCATTATTTCTTTATTTTAAATAATTGTTTACTGTCAGTTCTTTTTTTAGTTAGTGCTTCTTTTTTATAAGTTCGATTAATTTAGTAGTTTTAAAGGTTTTATTAAAGTTCTTCTCTTTTAATCTTATTTTATTACTGCCTTTATTTAGATTATTCTTCTCGATTAATTAAAAAGGCGAAGAAATTAAGGCCTATCCGGAAAAGCTAAATATATTAAAATAGGGTATTAGGGTAAAAAAAGTACCACTTTATAGCTTAATTAATCGGAAATAATCAAGGCGACGAAATAAAAATGTCACTTATAATAGCGATTAATCGAAAGAAAAAATATATCTATTATCGGCTATAAAGCCGTTTAAGCTATATATATTTTATCTAAGAGTAAAAAAAAAAACAAGCGATATATATATACCACGGCATACTAGCCCTATAACATTATCCGGATCTTATAAAAAGCTTATTAAATATCGATTTTAATAAATATTTTAGCTTTAAAAATTTATGCTAACGTTTTTTTAATAAAAGGTAGCGGATATTTATTTTTAATTATAATTTTATTTAGCTTCTAATAATCTACATAAAATCGAAAGCCCCTATTTTACTTAACGGCAAATAATATAAGCGCAACTTATAATATTACGCTTAATTTTATAAAGCCTTTATATAAATTCTCGGTAATATACTTCCGATACTCCTTTAATTTTTTTATAAATATTTTATATAATAAACTATACCCTAGGTTATCAGGTATTGCTTTAAGTTTTAACTTAATTATATAATTATTAAAATAATAAAGCGATAGTATATCGGATTCGACCTTACTAAACACTTTTAATATCTCGTAATAATATTCCGGCACTACCTTCCTAATTTATTTTTAAAATTTTCTAGCGTCGGCGTATAAAAGGTCGGTAATTTCGCGCTTATCTTTAATAAATCGGTCGATTTTATATAGGCTTATTATATCTATATAAATTTCCCTAGCTATTTCGAGAAAAAGCTCGGCTAAAACTATAGCTATATTTATATAATATTTATACCAGCTAAACACGTCTCGCTTAAGCTTATAAATACCCCGATTATTTCGAAACGATAGGTCCTTTTCGTTAGTTACGCATTTATATTTACGTCTTTTTTTAATACTTTCGGGATATGGGAGGAGGTTTTTTTATTAATATAACTTTTTATTTATATAATAAAAACCTTAGTTTTAGCTTATATTTATATCGGTAATAAGGCGAGAAACTTTTAATATAACTTTAAAACGTTATTATAATAATATAAGTCGGCTTATTAAAAGTTGTTTATTTTTTTAGTCCTTTAGGGATTTTATTATAATTACTCGTTTATTCCGGACATGCTTTATATCCTTTAATTTTAAAATTCGCTACTGTATTTTAGCTAATGGGGGTAAAAGTAATTTATCCGGTATTTTTTTATTTTTTTTTTATTTGCTTTTACTTCTTATTTATCGGCGCTGGTTTTTTTTAGCAAACTTTTCGTTACGCTTATTAGCGTTTTTTTAATATATAAGACTTTATAGTAATTTCCCGGCCTTATTTAATAAAATATATATAGGTTAAATCTCGCTTTTCGGCTAATCGGAAGAAAATAATAAATAATGCCGCTTAAGGTCTATTTATATATTATATTTTTAAAATTATTTCTTTTTTAAGATTAGGTTTTATTTTATATCGATTATTAAGAGAGGGGTATTTAAGAAATCCTTACTTTAAATTATTAGGTTAGCGATTAAAGTTATATCGATTATTCAGGTAATTTTATTATTAAATCCGCCGATTTATTATAAATAAAACCTAGTAATCTTATAGGGTTTTAAGAGTTTTATTATTTATTTTGTAAACTTTATATTTATAAAAATATAACTATTTATTTTTATATTAATTAAAATAAAAAAATAGTTAAAAAATATCCGTTATTAATTATAATATAGGCTATAATTAAAAGGTTGCCCCTTAAATACTTATTTAAAAAGTTATATAATATTTCCTAAGTATTTTTTACTAAAGCTAATATTTTTTTTAAAAGGGAGTCGATATTTCTTGAGGTCGCTAGTTTTCCGATTCCGATTTTACGTTAGAGTTTTTTTCTAATTTTTTTAGGTTTAATTTTAAGTTTCGGCTAAATATTTTTACAATAATAACGGCGATTCGATCGGACTTTTTCTATTTTTCGGGGTAACGGGAAGTAATATAAGCGGTTAATTAATAAATAAAATAACGGTTTTTTTAAATTAATTTAATAAATTTATTATTAGTCGGCTTGTTATATTTTTTGGAGAAAAAGTTTTTTTATATAGCGATAATTTAAGTAATT
This sequence comes from Whalleya microplaca, assembly GCA_022497155.1. Lineage (NCBI taxonomy): Eukaryota > Fungi > Ascomycota > Sordariomycetes > Xylariales > Xylariaceae > Whalleya > Whalleya microplaca. The sequence continues at coordinate 1,340,789 of MU385715.1, read as the reverse complement.
TTTGCTTTAATTCCGGTAGTCGGGGCTTTAACGGTATCGCGTATTAAAATATTTTATTACGAAATATTACGTTAGTTATTTCTTCCGCGATTATTATAGGGTTATTTATTTAATTCGGTAGTAGTTAGAGTTAAACGCGTTCCTGCTAATATTTATTTAAAAATAAGGTCTAATTTTTAAACGCGATATACGTAAGTCTCGAAATTTATTATCGGGTCGATTAATAATATTACTAACGCGTATTAAAGTTCGGTAGTAAGTTTACGTTTAAATTCCGTTTTTTATTTCGAGTGTGGCTTTTCGCTATTACTTATATACTTTACGAAAAGGTTTTTAAAGGTTAAGTAATCGGGTATTTTATTTATATATAATTTATTAAATAAAGCTACTGCTTTTTTTTAGTATTAAAGTTATTATATTAGATATATAAGTAATTAAATAACTGCTAACTAGTTTTAATACAGTTAAAATATATCAGTTATAAATAAGATATTAGTATAAAGGCTGCCTTTTTACTTATATTTTTTTTAATATATACGCGTTTTTATAAGTCGTTTCGGAAATAATTAGCGTTTACTTTTAATTTATTAGTTATTAATTAGTGTTAAATTTCGAAATTAACAGTATCTCGCGCCTTTTTATTATTAATATAGGGCCCCGGAGGGGTCTTATAAACTAGCTTAGATTAAATAAAATAAAATAATAGATAAAAAAAATAAAAGATCCTAAGTATTTAGGATCGCAGTCCGTTATAACCTAAATGCTAGATCTTTATTTATTTTATAATATACATTACTACTTTATAACAACCCTTTTTAATTATATTATACCGGGGGATTTGTTATTTTGCCGCTTTTTTTTTACTGCTATTTATTATCGAATGTGGGGTACTTTTATAGGCCTATAACTTCCTTTTAGCCGTATCGCGGTTATAAATTGCCTTATCTCGCTTTTGCGACAATTAGTTTTTTCTTTTTCGGCAGTTATGGCTTTTTTTTAAATATTATATAGTTTTTTACCTAAAGCTACGACTATTATATTTAGGTCGGAAATCTTTCGTTTTTTTTACGCGAGCTTATATAATAGCTTTTTTACTATCGGTTATTTAGTTATTAAATTAACCGGTTAAGGCTAGGGCTTATTTTTCGGGTTTTTAATTATTATATAGCGTTTAGCCCTTTCCGCTCCCAATTTTTTTAAGAAAATCGCATTTTTATAAGTAATATTTAAGTCCGTAATTTATTTATATAATTATTCCAAGCTAATATTTAAGCCTTTTACGATATTATATAACTAATTTACTTATATAATTTTAGTTATTATAAAAATTACGCGGAACTTAAATTTCTAATATATAATTTCGGAATATTTATTTATATAACGCTAAAACTTCTCGAACTCGAAATAATTATTTTAAATAGGCTAAATTTATTATGTTATTTTTATAATAAGTTTAAAATAAATAGTTGGCATATTATATTGTGTTTTTTTAATAAAGAGACGGGCTATTCCGATAGTCTTTTCCCGCGCATTTTTTATATAACTATCGGTTAAAATGCCGTACCGGGTATCCGCTAAAGTTTCGCTAAAATATAATACGTAAAAATTCTCGAAGGTATTACGCTTATTTTATTCCGGGTTTATATTGTAATGGGGCAAGGGATTACGGGTATTAACAGCAGCTTAGGAGCTATTAAAAGCCCCCTAAAGCTATGTCACAAGGTACTCCACAAGGTATTTATAGGGCACTTTATAAGGCAATTTACAGTAAATTATATACCTATATTTAGCTGACTTTTTCCCTTATATCTTTTTCACTTTTTAATATAGATATTATTAGATAGTTAAATAGTTATATTGTCTTAAGACAGGGTATTAGGGTAAAGGAGGTGCCACTACATAGCTTAACTGATCGGAAGTAATTAAAGCGATAAAATAAAAAGAGTTATTTATAACGGCAATTAATCGAAAGAAGAGATATGTTTATTCTCGGTAACAAAGCTATCTAAGCTATATATATTCTATTTGAGAGTAAAAAAAAAAAACAAGCGATATATATATGCTATAGTACACTAGCCCTATAACATCCTTCCTAGATTTTATTATAAATATCTTTATTATAAAAAAATCTAATTAATTAATATAAACGTAAAAAGCATTTATTTTATTTATTTTTAAAAGCTTTCGCTTTAGGCTTAATTGCCCTTTTTTTTTTATCTAGTTTTATATGTTTTCCAATAAACTTACGTTATCTTATACGTTTTAATCGATTAGGCTTAATAAAAAAAGGAATTCTTTATCGATTAATAATAGCTATATGTCTTTTATAATCTGCCCAATTATTCCATCCTATAAAAAAAGTAGGCTATAGTTATTTTTTTAGCGTAATAAACTTATTTCTTACTTATCTATATAAAATATAGGCCTTTTTATTTCGATAAATAGCTTCTCGTCGTTTTTTTAAAAGAGATTAATATTAATTAAAATTTAGGAAATTTATATAGGCTTTATATAGTTTAGGCTAACGTCGGGATATCTTTTTCGCTTAAAATAAGCTAGGGGTAAAGATAGGCTTAAATTCGGGTTCTCGTTCTAGTTTATTAGAGCTATCGGGTTAATTAATAATTTTATAAACTACTGTTTGCTTTATTTTCGTAATCCAGCTTTTTATTTCTCGTTTTTCGTTAATAAAATAAGGATTTTTATAAAGGCGAAAAAATATAGTGGGGAAATAAAAAAAGCGAAAGATTAAGTAAGCTACCTAAAAGCTATAATTAAACCTATCTTACTATTATATTATTTAAATAAGTCTAATACGAATAAAAACTATATTATTCTGCTAAATTTAAACCTAACATAATCGATTAAAAGTAGCCCGAGCTTTTTTTTTACTATAAATACTTATAAAGTTAAACGAAAAGGTAATGCGAGTTTTTATTAATATAATAATTAAAAAAAAATAAAAGCTGCCTTTTTTTTAACGTTAGTAGCTATAGGGTCGTATAAATATATAAATGCCGTTAATATAAAGAACCGGAGGTTATTTAAGACAATCCGAAAAAAGAACTGGTTATTAATTTAAGTAACCCCTTAATTAAGCTTTATAATAGTCCTAAAGTAAACCTCCGTTTTAATAAATCCTTCCTTAAAAGTAGCAATACTTATTTAAATTATAATAGCCATAAAAGTAATATTGTAATATTAACGCTTATAATAAGCAAAAAAAGCATTATATAAGCTTAATACTTTATTTACTTTTTATTTATTTTTATTATAATTAGAAGGGGCGTTTCGATTAAAGGTAACTTTAGGTATTTTATTGCTTCTAACTAACAAAAAATCTATTTTTAAAAAATCGACAATCTATTTAATCTCTTGTTTTAAATGTTATAGCTTATTCTTAATCTAAAATTTAAGTCCGTATATTTTAATAAAAAAGCCGCAAAATTAATTAATAATATAAAAATTAATATTAGCTATTATAATAAATATATTAAAATCTAAAAAGGGAAGCTATTTTTATAAAAGCGAACTAGTAGGTAAGGTTATTCCAGCCTTATATTTAAGGTCGGAATTAGCCGCAAACTTAATTTTAGCCTCATTTTTAAATACAGCCTCAAACTTAATATTAGCTTTTAAAATAGGCTTAAGGTTCTTACGGGCTACTTAATTAACTTTTTTATTCTTATTCCAATTCTTATACTTATTTTTTTTCTTTTTAGGTAACTTCTTAAACTATAATAGCTATAACGACATTTTAATATATAAAAAGTAAGGTTTAAAATATAATACTATAATAATAAGGTAATATAAAACTATAAAAAAACTGAACTAATTAATTAAAAACGATAAAAAATAAGGGAAAAAAGTTAATAAATAATTAGATAAAAGTTATTAGTAAATTAGTATAAAAAAAACTTTTTTACGCCAGGTTTTAATTTGTAATAAATAAAAGTAAATTAAAAAGTCCTTTCTATTTTTAATTAGTTATTTAAACTTATAATAAACTAGATATTAAATATAATAAAGCATTTAAGTCGTTATTACTAATTTTAAAAGTCGGCTTATTCGATTTAGCTTTAATACGTTTTCTAGGCTACTTGTTATACCCTTTATTTATTTTATTCTTATATTTTATACCTTTTTTTCCTTTTAATAATTACTAACCTAACTATTTATTCTTTATTTTTGCTTTATAGTATTTATTTAATTAATTATTTATAATTATATCGTAAAACTTGTTATTATATAAGGGGCAGAAAGGAAAAAAGGGAACTTTTTTTATTAGGCTTTTATATAAGTTATTTATTCCTTTCTTTTTTATAAAAGGTTCTATATTTAGGAGTTAAATCTTTTATTATAATAGCGTTAATTAAAAACTAAATAACTTTAAACGCTTTTATCGGGTTATAATAGTTTGTTAAAATTTAATAAATATTTAGGATAAAACGTGTATCGGTAATCCTCCTTTTAAAACTTGTAAAGCAGGTATTAAACTCCCGCTATTTAATCGAATTAAATTTTATTAAAATAACCTTAGTTTCTGTAATTTTCTTTCTCGATTTTTTTATCCCGTTTTATTTTATTATTACTTCCTTTTTAAAATAGGTAAATCGGCTATATAAATAGCTAGGGATTTTCGTTATTTTTTTTCTCCTATTAATTTATACCTTAGCGTTAAGCTTTTTTTATATTTTAGGTCTATCGTTTTTAAGCGATCGAAAACTCCTAATTTGATAGTAAAAAACGTTAATTGTATTTTTAGTTTCTATTTTAATATTAAATCTAATCGCTTTAATTTAAAGATTAATAAAAATAAGCTGCTTTAATTTTGGAAAAATAATATAAGCCGCTACTTTTTAAAAGCTAATATAATAAATAAGTTTATCCGGGTAAATTCCTTTTTTATCTAATATATATAATTTTTATTAATTAATATAAGATAATTTGACTAATAGAAATTAAACTTCTTAATAGTTTTAAGGAAAATCGGTATTATATTTAGGAATTTATAGCCTCGAAATTTTATTGTAAAAATTAAATATAAAAGCCTGCCTTAAAATATATTAAATATTTTAAGGTAACGAAATACCTTTTCGATTAATAATACCCTTTTTTTATTAAGATTTATAAAACTAACCTTATTAATAACTTAATGTTTCGCTTAATTAAAAATTGCCGTATATAATTTGAAGTTTTTATTTAGAAATATAATACCTATAATAAAGTCTTTTGCTAGCTTTATAAAAATCGGTTTGTTGGTTTTAAAAATAGGCGCTATAATAAAATATAGCTATTTTATAAATATCGATTAATAAAAGGCTGATTCGGGAGTTTATATAGGAATTATATAGTCGGTATTTAAGTAAATAAATATTTGTTCCGGGATAAAAAATATACGTATTTATAAGCTTATTAATTAAAAGATTTTTTTTTTAATAGCGATATTAATTATAATAATTCTGTTTTAATAAGTCGTTTTATAGGTAATATATATTTAGGCTAAATTACTAAAAAAATCTGTTTTTTTTACCGAAATTGTAGGCAGTTTTATTTATAGCTCGCGATAATTTCTTTTGTTTAATTAATTAGTTATATATTAAAGTTTGCGGTTATATTTTTTAATTTAAGCTTTTTTTTTATTACTTTTTTATATTTGCTGTAACTTTATAAAACTTTATTTTTATAAAATGTTAATTTATATAAAACGTAAAGAAAAATAATCTAATTTATTAATACTATTTTTTTAATATTTGATTATAGGTTTTTCGCTCCGCTAATAATATTCCAGATAGTCTGATTTTAATTATTCTTTTAGGTATTTTATTTTTTATAATTTTTTAATTTTTATTAGACTCGACCTTTTTAATCTGGCTATAAATTATCGGGCCTTTTTATATATTTTTATTTTAATATAATATATTATTGTCTGCTAGTTTAAGGCTTTCTTAATTATTTTTTATTTTATTATAGCCACTTAACTAATAGTTATTATAAGGTTTGCTAAGTTTCTAGTACCTTTTTATATCTCGAATAAATCTTTTTAGTCGATTAGAAAAAAATATTCCTTATAATATTACCCCGTTTAATTTTTTAAAGAAAAACCTGTTTTATTTTTATTTTTTCGTAATTCGATAGGGCTTAGTTTATTTATATTTTAGTTTCTTATTTTTAAATATATCGATATCTCGTATTATATTATAAAATAAAATTAAGCTGCCTTATTTTAATAGTTTTAACCGTTTTTTTAATAGGTATTATTAATTATTTTGTTCCGCCGCTTTTTTTCGTTTTTTTATTAAAATCTATACTATTTTCGCGATATTTTTGTTCTATTGTTTAAATATCTTTACTTTTTTAAAAATAAAATCTTTTTTATTATAAATATCCGACTAATTAAAAACTCGCTAAAATAATAAAACTATTTCGATCGGTATAATAAGTTTTTTATTATAGACTAATTTATATAATATAAATTTATATTTTTATATAAATATTCGATTAGCTTAAAATATAATTTTAAACTTTTTAATTTATAATTTACTAATTTTTTCCGTTATACGTATAAAAAATCTTATAATCGGTTAATAGCTTATTTTTATTTATTTTTATATCTGAAGGTAATATATAAGTCCGACTTATATTTTAATACTTAGCTATATAGCATTTTTAGCTACCTTTGCCTTATTTTCTAAGCCTTTATTACATTTAATTATTATAAAAATACTATAATTAGTATAAATATAGTCTTAAAGGAACTTTTATACCTTAGTTATTATAGTATTTTTTAGTGCCTTAATTTTAGGCTACCCTAATAGTTTATTTTTTGTTTCGATAATAGCCGAATATTTATTATTATTCGGGAAAAATTAAATATTAATAATTTAAGTAGTTAGTAATTATTTTAGCGTTAAAAAAAGTCCTTAATTTTTAAATTGTCTATTTGTAAAAGGCTAGCATTTTAGGCAATATTTAACGGCAGTTTAAATTTTTTAATATATCCTTTTTTAATAATAAAATTTAATTATTTTATTATAAATCGATTTACGTTTTCGATACGTTTTAATTCTCGAGTAGTAGTTTTTAATAATACGTTTTTATTAATTAATATTATTAATAATATATTATTAGCTATATTTTTTATAAGGTTTCCGCTATAAAATTCTTTTTTAAATTACGTATTTAATAGCTTTATTCCGGAAGCTTGCTTTCGTATAATATTATTTTATTATATTAGAATTTTTTAGTTAATTAAGTAATTTTAGGGTATTAAGATATATTACGATTTTTTAAGAAGCTTTAAATTAGTTTTTTAGCGGATATAAAATAATAAGTAGTAGGGAGAATTCCGGTATTTTTTATATTAGTTTATTTAATTAAAGTATTCTTGTTATAAGAATATTAAATTAGATATTAATAAAATTGTCGATTTTTTTTTCTATTAATTATCTAGTTTATCGGACGGCTTTAATAGTTTGTATAATAAATTATTTACTATTTAATATCGTTTTTTAGGGATATATTTTATTTCGAAATTAAATATTTTAATAAAAGTTATTTATTAGGTTAATATCGCGTTAAGTAAGCTAGAGAATTTATTATTTAATTAAGTAATTAAAACTTTAATATTAGTTTCGAGAATAAATCTTATGCTATAAAAGTAATTTTATAATTATTAAAAAGACTTAATTATTCCGAGATATTTTTGTTTTGTAATATCGTAATTAAATTTTAGCCCTTTTTATATATTAAATTTAAACTTTATAAGTTAAATGTATTTATTAATTTCTTATTTTAATATATATTTTTATTTAATGCTTAACGTATTAATTTTAAGCCCAATAATATATCCGTTTATATAATCGAGCGTAATTAAATAGGGTATATTAATTAACGCTATTTTAAGTTTATTTATAATTTATTATTATTTTATTTCCTATTTTTAATTTGCGTTTTTCCGGAAAAATTTTATTAGTAATAAAATAATTAACGTATAATATATAATTTATATATAATAATAAATTATAATTTCTAAAAAATGCCTGTATTTTAAAAATATTATTATAAGGTACCTATTTTATAATTTTAATAACTTTAGTCTAATTAGGAGAATAATTATTAGTACTATATAAATAGCTGATAATAACGGTAGCATTTTTATATTAATTGCTTTTTTCTGTATTAGCTATAGTTCTTATTAGTTTAAAATTAAATAAAATATTATTGATATTTTTTAAATGTTTATAAATAAATTATTTTATTTTTAATATAATTTCTTAATTATTGTATTTTGTTTTTAGCTCTTTAATATTAATATTATTAAAAAATAGCTTGTATTTATCGGGTATAAAGTTAAATAAAATCCGGGTAATAATATATAAAAATTATACTACCGAATTAGTCCCTCTTTATAATAAAATCGTTATCCGGAAAAGCCCGATTGGCGTCGAAAATATAATATAATCTTTACTAAATATAGATAATAATATTTAATTATATCCTAAAAAAAAATCTATTATAAAAATCATTATTTATATAACAAATTCCTCCGCAAATTTATTACAATTACTCGGAAAAAAAGCGTCTTGTATTTATATAACGTTTAATTTTATAACTAAATTAATTAACCGAAAACTTCTATTTTTTTTCTTAACTATAAACTAAATATTATAATATAAAATATAAAATTCTTCTAATATTTTATTTTTAAGCCGACTTTATAAAATATTTAAAACTTATATCTTTAGTAACGTTAAAATAAAAATTAATTTAGCTTATTATATATTATATAATATTATTTTAATCTTATATAAAAAAAACACTTTTTTTTTAATTCGGCCGATTTTTATAAAGTCTTAAGCTAATGTTATTTTTTGTTAATAAAAAATCTTAATTAATATTACTTTTTTTTAATTTATAAATTTTATATTTAGCAGCTTTATTTTAATAATATTTAAACGTTCTTTCGTTAATTTAATATTTCGCGGTACGGAAACAAAACGCGAAATAATATTCTTATATTTTTTATTTATTTTAGATATATTTTAGAGTTCGAAATTCGGCTTTATATTTTATAATATTGCTTGCTTCTAATTAATCGACTTTAAAAAAATTATACTATTTAATTCGGTATTATCGATTAAGTAAATTTTTTGTATTTTTAATTTATATATTATATATAACTTAATTTCGTTTTTCCGTAATATTTTTTTACGATATAATATTAAACGCTATATTATCTATTTAAATTTTTTTTAATAGTTTTCCGTAATAGGCCTAGTAAATAATTATTAAATAGCGAGACTTATATTTAATTGCTATTTTAAAATATTTTATTAATAATAATTTCTATCCGTTTACCGATTTATTTTAAACTTAAGTTATTTTAAACTATACTTTTAAATTTTATTAGATTTATTATTACTGTAATATTTTAAAGCTTTTATTTACTATTAATTTAGCCCTTAATATCGGCAGTTATTAATTTTCCGAAAGATTAATAACGTTAGCTAAAGTTTGCTTAATTAGCTTATTATATATAAGGGGTACTATAATTTTAATATTTCCGAAAAATATCGAAGCTATTAATAAGCCTTTTTTAGGGTAAATTATTATATGTAATTAAAAAATAAAATTAAAGCCGAAAAATAACGGGAATATAGCTTTAAAATTTTTAACTATATAAATCGGTAGCGGTAAATTATAGCTTACTAATTATATAGGTCTTTTAATTAAGCTAAAGCTTTTAGTTTTATTATTTACTAATATATTAAAACTAAATTATGTAATTTTAATTTTTTATATAAATATTTAATATTTAAAAACGTATAATTATATAATAATATTTAATTAAATACCCGTATTAATAACTATAGTAATTAAGTTTTTATATTCTTTAAAACTAATTCTTATAGTTAATTAAAGCAATAGTTAGATATATATTTTAATATCCCGGATAAATACCGGCAGAAATACTATAATAATCTGGGTAACGTTACCGGGTATTATAAAAATATTATTAATTAATATATTTATAAGGCTATTTTAGAATTTATTAGGCGTAAAGATTAGCTATAATACGCTTAATATAGAATTGAATTAAAATTGCTATTTTTATTACTACTAATTAATTATTTCGGCTAAAAGGATATAAATTATTTTATAAAGCTTTTAATCTATTTTACCCGCTTTATTAAATAGGTATTAAAATAATACTTTATTAAATCCCGTATAGTATTTAATTAAATTATCTTATAAGATTTTAAATCTTTTCGTTATATTTTTAAAAATCTTTTTCTTCTAGTATTCCGAAATTAGAGCTAAAGCTAGTTAATTAAATATAATACTTTCTAATATATTAGCCTAGGTTTATTTCGGCGTCTCTAAAATTATTAAAGGTAAAAAGTTTAGCTTTAATAATATTTGATCGATTGTTTTTTTTACGAATATATTACTGTTTATATTCTTATACTTCTTTAATATTAAAACGTTAATTTTATTCTTATTTTTATATTAAAATAATTTAATTACTGTTTTATATATAAGATTCTCGCTTCTATTAATAATTAGTTCCTCCCAAAAATAATTTTATAGGTTTATAAATTTGTAAAAAATGTTACTTTTTAGGCCTTTTATCCCAATATTATTAACTTTTAAATCTGTAGCTAATATTGTTTTTAGGTTACGATTTTATAAATCAATTATTAATTAAATAAAATTATAATTTTATTTAAATTTTATATCTTTTTCGATTTTGCTATATTTATAAAGGTAATAGTAAGCTAATTTTTAAATTTAAATACCGTATACCTTTATTTTATATAAAAATTATAAATAAGCCTAAATAATACTTTTTTTATTTATTTTGCCTTCGGTAATTATATATTTAGGAAATAAAATATTCCTAATTTCGGGAGTAGCTTAAAAACTTCCGATAAAATATCCCTTAAGTTAATTATTATATTATATTATATTGTTGCGGCTTAACGACATTATTAAAGAATAAGTAATAAAAAAGTGGCCTAGTTCTTTGTAAAAAAAACAGATATTTTAATTATACCTTTAAAATAATATCGGTTGTAATATATATTAACTATTTTAATTTTGTCGGCTATTATATCTTTTATATTTTTCTCTTTTATTTAAAGGCCTGGCGTAATAAATATTAAAAGATATATTTTTTGCTTTACGTTTTTAAATATTTTATTAGGCAGAGGTTTTTTTTTATAAGATATAATATTTTAATTTCGGTAATATTAATTGAAATTTCTTTATAAATATAATAAAATTTTCGTTAGTTTTAAATTATATAATAAATATTTGTTTTATAAATTTAATTAAGTTCTTTATTTTATTTAGCTAAAAAAATAAAGTCTTTTTTTTTAAAATAACCTTAAGCTACTTTAGGCTTATTAATAGTAAGCGGAACCGAACCGAATGTTAATAATTAATCGATTTATTTTTATATTATCGATTAGGCGAAACCTATCGGATATTACGGTTATTGTAATTTATTAGGCCGATTATAATATTTGCTTATATATATATAACGTTCTAAGCTTTTTTGTAATTTAGTTCGAAAAGCTTGTTATATAATTTCGAATAAAATTATATAATCTGTTTAATAACTTTTTAATCGATTTTTTGTTATAAATTATTAACGAAAATAGCGTTTTATTTCTTAATTTTCTTTTGTTTCCGGATATTCTTTATTTAAACCGAATAATTTAAAGTATAATAATAAATTTCTGTTAGTCTAAATAGTTTATTACCTCTTTTTAGGTTTTTTAACTGTTTTATAAGGGTTTTTATTTGCTTTAGGTTATTAATTTTAAAATATCGCTTTAAAACTGCCTTTGTTTTTTTCTAAATAATAATATTTTTTAATAGAGTTTCGATTTGTCGCTTATTAGTCTGATTATTTATTTAATATAATATTTCCCTAATTTTAATATTATTTTCTAAGCTGTATTTATCGAATATATATGTTATATTTTCGATTTAATTTGTAATATTATTTTTATTAAATAAAAATTATAAGTAGTTTTGAAAGTCTGGTAATATAGTTATTATTATAAACCTAGTTTTTTTAGTTATAATAAGTTGCTTTTAATTGGAAGCTATATTTTAATCCGTAAGTTTTTTATTAATTTATATGTCCTTTGTTATATTAAGGGATAAAATCTTTTAGTTAGTTATTTTTGATTAAATATTTTAACTATATAATACCGAGTTTTTTTTATTTTATTGGTGTTTTTAATTAGTAGTAAGGTTAATAGTTCTTTAATTGTCGGTTGGTCGGAGAGATTTTTTTTTAGCTATATTTGGTATAATTTAAAATGTTTTATTATTTAGCTGTTTTAATTCTTTAGTTATGTTTAATTTTAAAGGAATATAATTTATTTCTTTTAATTATATTAAGTTATAGTTTTATAATATTTTAGATATAAAATTACAACTGTTCTTTAAGACGTTAATAATAGCCTTAAAGGTTAGGAGACTTTTAAAAAAGATTTCGATAATAAGTCGCTAACCTGGCTATTATATTATATTAATTAATTAATTGTGTAATAAAATTACTAATAGGCTAGTTAAAAGCTTAGATATTATCCTCGTTACCTAAATTTTATCTTAGTTTATTTTATAGGTCTAAATTATAATACGTTTTCGTATATTATTTGCTATATATTTTATAATTTTCTAATTTTTTTTAATTTTTTGTGTTACTAATTTTTTTATATTTAACTTATTTTATTAGAACTTATATTTTTTTATATTTTTATATTACTATATTTTTATATTTTCTATATTTTATATTTTTTATATTTTTATATTTTTATATTACTAGTTTATTAATATATATTATAGGTTTTTTATAGATTTTTTTATTAATTTATTTATTTTTGGTATTATTTTTTTATTTTAGATAATTATTTACCGTTAGTTCTTTTTTTTAGTTAGTGCTTTTTTTTTATAGGTTTAATTAGTTTAGTAGTTTTAGGGGTTTTATTAAAGTCTTTTTTTTTTGGTTTTATTTTACTGCTGCCTTTATTTGGACTATTTTTCTCGATTAATTAAAAAGGCGAAAAAGTTAAAGCCTATCCGGGGGAGCTAAATGTTTTGGGATAAGGTGTTAGGGTAAAGGAGGTGCTATTATATAGCTTAACTGATCGGAGGTAATTAAGGCGATAAAACAAAAAGAGTTATTTATAATAGCGGCTGATCGAAAGGAGAGATATGTCTATTTTCGGTAATAAGGCTGTCTGAGCTGTGTATATTTTATCTGAGAGTAAAAGAAAAAAACAAGCGATATATATATGCCACGGCATACTAGCCTTATAACAATATATAGATAGCTCTAGCAGCTAATATATACTTATTTTTAACCTAATATTTTATTTTCGTTTTATCCCGATACTTTATTTTAAGACATTTAGCTCTTTCCGGACAGGCCTTAACTTCCTTGCCTTTTAATTAATCGAATAAAACAGTCTTTTTTATACCATACGTTATAGAAGCATAGAATTTACTAGCAATAGTTACTTAAAATATATACTGTCAGATTTATTTTATTTTTATTCGATATATCGCACGCAAATATTTTATTTTATCCGATAGCTACCTGTTTTTTATATAAATCGAATTAAGCTATATAATTAATAGCTAGTTACTTTATTTATATTATATTTACGTTATTTATTACTTACGATTTACGAATTTTTTTTTTATATACTAGAAATATAGAACGTAATAATACCAGAAATATTAGACCGTATATTTTTATATATAAACCTGTCTATTTTATATAGGCAATAGTAATAAGCTAATTATGCTTTTAATATATAGCTAAATGTAGCCAGCTATTAATACGTATATAATTTATATAGACAATAATATCGGATAACATTTTTTTATATACCCTAATATACCTTATTACTTAAATACTACTTTTAGTAGTAAGGGAGGCTATTAGCTGCTGCTACTACTGCTAATAGCTGTGGCTATTTAACTTATTAAAAGCTGTGGCTAACTATGGCTAGCTGACTTGCTATTACCTGCTATTAGCTGCTAGGGAGGCTTATAGGGAGGTTACCTAACCTAACTTACTGCTGCTAATAGCTGTGGTTATTTGACTTATTAAAAGCCGTAGCTAGCTATAGCTAGCTAACTTGTTGTTATTTGTTATTACCTGACTTATTGCTAATTTACTATAAGCTATGGCTACCTAACTTAACCTGTTGCTGCTGCTGTTAGCTGCTGTTAATAGCTATGGCTATTTAACCTGTTACCTTAAGGTCCCTAGGGTGAAAATTTTTTTTCAGATTTAAAGGTTAGGCATTTAAGTGTGGGGCGTGTTTTTATTTTTGTTTTTTTTTTTTGGATTTTTTAGCTGCGTGGACGCTAGCTGAAAAATCAGGGAGAGATATAATGGGGCAGGGGATTACGGGTATTAACAGCAGCTTAGGAGCTATTAAAAGCCCCTTAAAGCTACGTTATAAAACATTTCACAAAGTATCCACAGGGCACTTTATAAGGCAATTTATAATGAATTATATACCTATATTTAGTTAACTTTTTCCCTTATATCTCCTTTACTTTTTAATATAAATATTACCAGATAGTTAGATAGTTATATTGTCTTGGGACAGGGTGTTAGGGTGAATCGAAAGTGAGATATTAGGTTAAAAATAAGTGTATATCAGCTGCCAAAGCTGTGTGTGTGTAATTATCTAACTATCTGGTGATATCTGTTGTAAAGGAGATGTGAGGGAAAAGGTCAGCTAAATATAGGTATGTGATCCACTGTAAATTGCCCTGTGGAGTGCCCTGTGGATACCCTGTGGAGTGTCCTATAACGTGGCTCCAGGGGGCTTCTAGTGGCTCCTAAGCTGCTGTCAATACCCGTAATCCCCTGCCCCATTACAATATATAGATAGCTTTAGCAGCTAATATACACTTATTTTTAACCTAATATCTTACTTTCGTTTTACCCCGATACCCTGTCCTAAGACAATATTTGCTAAAGTATAGCTGGGAAAAAACGCTGCCAGTCGTGCAAAATAAACAGTAATAATAATACGCGACTTCTATTATAATAAACTATTTAAAGTTTTTACTTCTTTAAAAACGCCGGCGTAAATATTAATATAGTCGAACTATATTTTTATCGCAACTTTATCTTAAACCTGCTAACGCTTTTTTTAAAATAAACGGCATATTAAATTTATAAAGTATAAATAAAATAACGTTACTAATTTATAACGCGTTTGTAATAAATAAATAAATATAAAAAAACGGGTTAACTCGTTATAACACTTACGGCGCGAGTACTAATTTAGAAATAATTAGCGATTAATAATTTGCGACAATTTTTTAAAATAATTAAAATATTATAAAGGCTTTTTTAAGCAATAAAATATATTTAACTTTTAATATTATATTATAGCCTGAAAAAAATAGAAAAGGTAAGGCTATTTATTACCTAATTATTTATAAAAAATATTAAAAGTAAGGAAAAAAAGGAAGGGATTTTTTTCTACCAGCTATAGGTAGAAATAACTAGGATATCCCACCCAAGGTATACGGGCCTTTCGTTTTATAACAACCTAATCTTAATAATACGTACCGCGTGCACAAGCCATAGCACGAGCCACCCTAGCTATACCAGCTACGCTGTCAC
The DNA here is from genome assembly GCA_022497155.1 of Whalleya microplaca. Lineage (NCBI taxonomy): Eukaryota > Fungi > Ascomycota > Sordariomycetes > Xylariales > Xylariaceae > Whalleya > Whalleya microplaca. Next base: position 1,325,110 of record MU385715.1, on the reverse strand, counting down.
ATCCGCTCGCTAATATTATAAAGTTTTAACTACCGTTATTAATTTCTTATTTTACATAAAATAATAGTTTTATATTTAGTTTAAAATTTTAAACTAAAAGGATATAAGGTATTAAGCCTAGTCCTTTTTTTAAAATTGCGACAATACCTTTAAAAGGACATTTTAGGAGGCGTTTATTTTTATTTTCGTTTTTTTATTATATAAAAAATAAACTAATATTAAGGCTTTTAAAAAGCGTCCCTTTAGCTTTTAAAATACTATCTTACATTTCGAATCCTAGCTAAATAATTTACCTTTATAAATAAGGTTATATAATAATTATAGCTATAGCGTTATACCGCTCGATAAACTTATAATAAAAGTTATAAAATCCTAAAAAAAACTATACCTTTTATATTATAATAAATTATTTCCAATTATAAATAACTTTTATTTTATTTAAATCGATAGCGATACTTTCGGTTAATATTATAAACCTTAAAAACTTAGTTTTCTATATATAAAATTTACATTTTTTAATATCTGCTTAAAGCCTTATAGCTTATAATTTAGCTAGCACTTGATTTACATATTACCGATACTCCTTTTCGGATCGCGAGAAAATTAAAATATTATTAATATAAACGTTATAAAAATTATTTAAATAATCTATTAAAATATTATTAATATATCTTTAAAACGTAAACGGTCTATTAATAAATCTAAATAATAAAACTTTATATTTATAAATCTTATAGCAGGTTTAGAAAATAATAAGTTTTTCGTTATTAAGTTATATACGGATATAATTAAAAGCTTATTAAATATTTATTTTAATAAATATTTTAGCCTTAAAAATTCGCGCTATAATTTCCTCAATTAGCGGCAGTAAATATCGATCTTTTTAATAATAACGTTTAGTTTTTTATAGTCGATATAAAACCTTAGCTTTTTATTTTTTAAACATAAATAGTACCGGAACGGCTTATAATATTACGCTCGATTTTATAAACCTTTTATAAAAATTATTAGCGATATATTAGCGATATACTTTTAATTTTTTTAATAATATTTTATAAAAAAAACTATAGCTTAAGTCTTTAAAATAAAACCTTTTATCGAGCTTAATTTTATAGTTAACGTTAAGCCGGTTTAGCAATAGCTTATCGGAATTTACTTTATTAAAAACTAAGAATTAATAATAATAACATTTGGGCACTACCCGTTATATTATTTCTTATAAGTTTTTATTATTTTAATTTAATCCTTAGGCTTTTTTTTTCTTATATAAAACAGTCGATTTTATATAAACTAGTAATATTTAATTAGCCTTTACGATTTATAGTTTTATTAAAAAATACCGCATTAATAACGGCAATATTTATATAATATTTATATTATCTTATAAATTTCTTATATTATATATAAACATTTTTGTCGTTTTTATTTACTTCAATTTTAGGTTTTTTAAAATTAAACGGCTTTTCGGGTTCTTTTATTGTTTAATTTAATTATTACTACATTTCCCGAATTTCCTTAAATTACATACGGGAATTTCGGCGCTATATAAATATAACGTTAAAAATTTATTATAATCTAGCGATTTAAATAAATATAGCCGTAATTGTAAAAAGCCGTTACGCCAAGATACAATTTTATAATGCCAAATAAGTGTTTATTTTTTAACTAAAGAAAAAAAAAAAATCAAAAAGGTATATTAATATAACTCGAGAGCATTTATACTAGCTTTCGAGAGCTATACTGCTATATCGGCTTATAATTACTAATATTCCCTACTATAATACAGCCTATTATATTACCCCCCCCTTTATTTTTTATGTAATTGTATCGCGTCCTTTATACCCGAACGTAAGGTACATATAGATTTTTATTAATTATCGGCCCTTCTAGCTACTAATAGTTTATTTTATTATTAATTAAGCCCGGTTCGGGAGATAATATAAGGGTGTTTTTATAAAAGAATTCTTTTATTATAAAGGTTTTTAATTTTGCGTTATTATTAGCTAATCGAGTATGAAATAAACGCGCGTAAAATTAAAGCTCGATTTTTATTTTTAATTAATTTTTTATTCGGCAGTTAAATCTATTTTTAAATTAATAAATCGATTCCCGCTTTTAATTAATTTAGGCGTATAACTAGCGTAATATATAATCAGCTTTTATAATTAGCCGCGCAATTAATCCTCTTTTAAAATCGTTTAAATATCCCGGGCCTTCCTCTCGAAATTCCTTTTTTTTTTCCTTTTTTCTTTAGGCCATTTATAAGTAAAAACCTATCTCCTTAACTATTTATTTTATCCTCTTATTTTTTAATTTTCCAATCTTTTAATTTTTTAATTTCTAATCTTTTAATTTTTTTATTTTTTTATTATTTAAGTTACTAATATATTCCCTTATAATATTTCCGTAACGCGCCTTTTTTTTTTTGCCGCTATTTTTGCCTATTTTTACTTTTACTACTGCCGCTATATCTTTATTTCGTTCCCCCTTTAGTTTTACCGCCTTTAAGCCGCCCGTTCGCGCTATTTTTACGGCTTTTTTTCCTTTTACGTGTCGTATCCCGTACTGCCCTTACGTTAGCTATATAGCCAAAAACCCTTCCGCCTTTTATTCCGACCAAACCTATAAATTTCTTTTTTTTTTTTTTTTTAGTCCTAAAATATCTTAAATATAGTACTAATTATATTTAGCTATTCGTAATATATAATATATAAAATATACCAAAAGCTATAATTATTTTATTATAAATTACCTCTCGTCTTTTCCGTTCGAGTACCGCTTTTTAATCCCGTTTTATAACTACTTACGGGTATTAAAATTTGCTTTTTCGCTATTACTTTAATAAAAGCTTATCAAACTTATAATAGCTCGAACTTTAATAAATTATTTATCCTTTCCGCTTTTTTATAATACCCCCGTTACTTATTTTTTTTATTTAATTTTTATCGCTGTTTAAAAATCGGCCGGAACGCGGGCGTAACGTATTATTAACGCCGTTATATATTTCGAGTGTATTAAAATAGGCGCTATAGCTTTAAGCTGGGCCGAAATTTAATAGTAATAAAAATAATATATAAATTCTTACTTTATTTTTTTGTAATTTTCTTTAGTTTATACGCTATATAAAAATAACTTATAGCTATATTTAAAGAGGTTATTTACTTACTTAAATATATCGTTAATAATATTAGCGATATTATAGTTATTACGTATTTTATAGTAAGTAATACCGGGCCTGCCGCTTATATATATATTTCCGTTTCCGGTTTTTTTTTTCGGCTTATTCCGCCCGCTTTTATTATTATTATAAACCTTTCGTTTAAGCATAATTTGCGTAATTTTCGCCCGCGCGTTTCCTTTACCCCCGTTAATATTTCTCGCTATTATAGCCGCCTCTCTAAACTCCTTTCTATAGAGGTAGAAAAAAAAGCGATAAATATAAATAAAAAAAAGGAAAATAATAAAAAAAACGAGCTAAATTATTAGTTCCTGGCTAATATAAGTACGCCGTTCGGTTAAATTTATTACATTTTTCGGTCGGTTTTATAGTAATTTTAATTATCGGTTTATTAAAAAAAAATTACGTAAATAAAGAAGGTTATTTATTATTTATTTAGGAGTAATATTTATATTATTTATAATAATAAAAAATTTATAATCTCCTGTAATATTTTTTTATTTTATTTATATCCTCTTGTTCCCGTATTTTACTAATGCTTTATTAGTTATATAATTGCCGCGTAAGCGCAGCTTTTACCCTTCCCTTTATACTAATTTCTTTAGGCCTATCGTTTGTTTTTATATTACTATAATTTTCTTTAAAATAGTCTACTATTTCGGTATTTTTTAAATTTTCAAGCGGTTTTTATATTAAGGCTATATAGTTTACCCACTTTACTAATACTTATTTAATTTTTTCTTGCCTTTTTTGCTTAGTAATTACTTAAATAATTTCCTTTATCTATTACTTTATTTCTTTTTTTCCTTTTTTATTAATTATAAAAAAAGGTTATATATTTTTATTCCTTTAAAAAAGCAGAGGATTATTTTTTATATAACAAATAAGCTTAATATAAAACCGGTTATATATTCCTTTCGGTATATTTAATTTTATAACCTAAGGGCTAATAACATACGTTATTTTATATTTAATATATAATTATATTAGCTTTTATAAAGGTTAAAATATAAAAATATTTTTAAATATTAACTATACTTTATCCCCTATTCGGAATTACTTTATAAGGAATCGCTACTTATTAGTTACGTCTTTTTATTGTTATTACGTAATTATTATTACAGCTTATATAAATTCTATCGCTTTTTTTAAGCGTTAAATAAAAACTTCCGCCCGTACGTGCGATTCGGAAACAGGTCCCGGGATATATTCTACTATTGGAATAAGTTTTACGTAATATTTATAAAATATAAAAAAAAGACTTAGCTTTATTGTTGTAATATTTTAATTATTAATCGCAAGTATCGCTCCCGGTAATAATAAGCTTTATTTAAATTAAGCGTATAATATAAACGCTCGAAAATATACTAATATTTTTTAATTCGCTTATTTAGTAACTCTGTCGGTTTCCGGGTAAAATATAGTTAATAAGCGCTACTCGATTCCCACTAATAAATAAAGCTATTTCTAAAACCGTCCTACCTAATTAAATCTTTTATTATTAATTATAATATAGGGAAAATTATAATACTTTTAATAATAGTTTATAAACTATTCGGTATATATTTCCGCCTTTATTAAAATTATAGTCTCTAATATAACCTATTTCTTTAATTAATTAAAAATTACCATTATAAAGGTAGGGTTTTATTCGGAAATAGTTAGCAAATTAGTTATAAAGTTAATAAATAACTTATTATAAAATCGATCTGAAATAAGTAATAGTTTTAGAAACCTTTTTTTTTAGTTACGTTATATCGTTTTTCTCCCACAAATATCGCAATTTTTACAAAAGTATTTTATAAACGCCGATATTTTAAGCTAATAAAACGTTCTCGAAAATATTATTAGTATATTTTTCTTTCCCGGGTGCTTTATTAGGTATAAGTTATAAATATTTTATATTAAAATGGTGCGGAACAGCTTTTAATTAAGAATTTAAATATACTTGCGGAAGCATAATCGACTTTTATTATTAATATTATATTCCGATAACGATATTTTTATATTTAAGTTTTTAAAGAACGCTCGATTTTTTTAAGCTACCGCTTTTATCGCTTATATATAACTCGGGTTTTTCGCTACTTTTATATCTTATAATAATTATAAATCCTTATATTTAAAAATTTCCTTACTTTCTGGGATATTTTATCTATATAATTAAATATATTTTATTTTAATAATCCCTGTTTATTTATATTTCTTAAATTATATATAAAGTAACTATTTCTTTTATAATAATTAGAATTTCTATCCTTTATACTTTTTATTTTATACTCCCTATAATAGATTTTATTCGCGCCGTAAGAAAATATCGGGTTTAATATTTAGGCGTTTAATATAAAATTCCAATCGGAAATTAAAGCGTATTAATTTTTTTAACTAACGTATTTATCGCTTAAAAAGTCTTTTAAAAATTATAAAATATTTTAGATTTTTATAATTAAATAAAATTATAAATATTAAAATTACGTTTTGTAATTTTATATCTTATATTTATAAATAGCTTATAATTATTAGCAGCTTTTTATTATAAATTTTATAATTAATTTCTGCCGGAATTAAGCGCCTGGAATAATAGGTTACAGGTAATAAAATCTTTCGTTTATTACATTATAATAAGTACCTCCCGTAAGCTTATCCTAAATAGTTTATTTCGACTATTATCTTTTATTTAAGATCCTATTATATTAAAGCCGGTTTTTTTAAAAACGCTCGTTTAAAATTCTCGAACGCTAAATTTTCCGAAAGCTTTTATCGAAACGGTATTCCCTTTTTTATAAATGCCGATAAAAAAGTAATAAAATTTATATAGTTTTTAATAAAATCCCGGTAAAAATTTACAAATCTTAAAAAACTATAAACTCCCTTAAATATTTTAAAAAGCTCCTATTTTTTAATTATTTATATTTTAGCTAAATTTATATAAACCCTTTTCCTTATTTTAATAATAAATCCCAAATATTTCGTAATAGTTATTACAAATTTACATTTATTTATATTTAAATTTAAGCCCGCTACTTTTAAATATTTTAATACTTTTTTTACCTTATTAATATAATTTTTTTTTATCTCAAAAAAATAAATTAGTATATCGTTTATATATATTAAATAAAAGATATTTAAATATTCTCTTAATATACCGTTTACGTAACGCTAAAATATTACGGGAGTACCCGTTAGGCCAAAAAGGGTTACGAGTTATTTAAATAGCCTAAAGCGGGTATAAAAAGCCGTTTTTTATTTATTTTTTTCCCTAATTTTAATTTTATAAAAAGCCGACCTAATATTTACCTTAAAAAACTATTTTACTCCCGAAAAAGTTTTAAATATTTCCTATATAAATAGAAGCGGGTACCGATCCTATTAAATAATATTATTTAGTACTTTATAATCATAATAAAAACGGAATCTGCCGTTCGGTTTCCGGACGAAAAATATAAAAGCTTTTACGGGCAAGCTACTCGTATAAATATATTTTTTATCTAATAGTTTAATTAATATTTTCTATAACGCTAATAATTCCTTCCGGGATATGCTATATAATAGCTCCCAAAAAGCAAATAACTTTTTACCCGCTTTATTGTAATTTAAGTTAATTTTATAATCGGCTTTTATACGGTACGGCAGAAAATTCTTACCTTTTTTTTCCTTAAATAATTACTTCTAACTTTCTAACTAAAAAAAAAAATTCTCTCAAATATTAGTTTTTTTTTAAACGTTAAAACCTTATTAATATCTATTAATATAATAGTAAATTTAGCTGTCTATTAAACTATTACTCGTTTTCCCAGCTTTTCTTATTTCCGAGCTCTTTTTATTTTTTTTACGAAATATATCGCATTAATATAAAACGTTTCCCGAGCTTTACGGACTTTTATAATTTTTAAAAAATATCCTTTTTTCTATATTTTTAGGTTTCCGGTAACTCCTATATATAATATATATTTATATATTATATATATTACCCGATTATGCTTTATCTAAAACTTCCTTAATATTATAAAGTAATTTAAATCTAATATAATATACGTAAATATTCTTAATTTATATCTATTAAAGTTAGCCTTTATATAAGTTATTTTGCGAATTATACCCGAAACGTTTAATCTCTCCCTATAAATAGCTTTTTTTACTATCTTTTCCCGGATAAATATATGCGGCAACTTTAGGCATTTTATTATATTTTCGTTAATAATAATATAACATTTATATCCCAAATCTATAAAAATTTCTATATATAATTATTAATTTAAATATATATCGACTATAAAAAATTTCCCGTTTATAAATTATTCGGCTATATTAATTTTTTTTGCTATTATATCAAGTTTTTAAACGTAATTTTGCTTAAAAGTTACTCGTTTTTCTACTTTTTTAATATTTTTTCGGCTTTATTTTTTTTAAATTTATAGCCTATTATTACGTTAACCTTAATATAAATAAATAGTCTTATAAAATAATAGGCACATTTTTTAAATAAGTAGCTTTTTTTTTTATATCGTAAACATTTTCCGCGCTTTATTCGAGCGTTTTATTTTTTATTTATTATTTATTTAATCCGCTAGCTTTTTATTAGCGCGGCTATACCGGTTATTAATATATTGCTTTTATAATTAGTCCTAAAGCGACTAAAAATAGGGGGTAATAAGCCCGAAAAAAGTAATCCACCCGATACAGTCTTACCTTCTAAACTATTCTCGCTATAATAAAATAGCGATCCCTTAAATCGGGTTACGATACCTATTATTTAGTAAACCTAGTCTTAGTAAATACTCGATAACGCCATTAGAACTAACGCATTTTTAAATTTATTATTAATCGCTCTCTTAATAAATATAAATTTCGCTTTATTATTTTATACATTACCTTTTATTTTTATTAATAGTCGCTCGAAATTAGTATAAAAGGATATAAAAGTCTAATTAACGGACTGGCGGTATTTATATAATTCGCCCCCTGCTTTAATAACTTTATTATAATTTTTATAAATATTCGATAAGTATTAAAAAAAAAATACTAAATTATACGTTTTATTAAGTCTTTTTATAATATAATATAACTTTACTATACGTTATACGTTATTTTTAAGCCGCTTGTAAATATTATATTACTTATTTTAGTCCCCTTTTATAAACTCCGTATCTTTTTAAAACTTATACTTTATTAATATCTCCTATATGGAGTAGCAGTTACGCTTGTCCCTAAATTTCTCGGGCTATAATAATAGCTTATATTTAAGTACCGGGACTGTAATAATTATTAGAGCGGGTGCTAAAAATATTTAAAGGTTTTTTAGCTAAAAGTTTCCTAACTAAGGGTTTATATTTATTTAAGCTAGCTGTCTTTAGGGTTTTTAAAGATCCCGAGGGTTTTATACGGGAGTACTTTTTATTATATTCGCGTTTTATATAATTAATAAGTCGAAGTTTTCTTGTAACTATATTTCTAAAACCGCCTAACGTTATAATAATTCGTCCTATTATTTTTTTAGTCTTTATTTATAAGCCGCTCGTTTTAGTTGTTATTTTTCCGAATTATTTTTTAATACCGCTTTTAATACTATATATATTTACTCGAAACGGGTATAAATCTAGTAGACCTAAATATTTAATGCTTTCGCGTATTTTACTAACGGTATTTCCGGATTATTAGAGAGTTATTTTAAAGCTTCTCCTAATATTTTAATCTGCTTTAACGCAACTCGGGAATTAGTAAATTAAAAAATATATAAAAAGCCGTTACGCCAAAATGCAATTTTATAATACCAAATAAATGTTTATTTTCTAACTAAAGAAAAAAAGAAAATCAAAAAAGTATATCGATATAGCTCGAGAGCATTTATACTAGCTCTCGAAAGCTATACTGCCATATCGGCTTATAATCGCCGATATTCCCCACTACGGCACAGCCTATTATAGTAATTTATTCTATAACCGGGATTTTTTTTACTTCTAACTTTTTAATCCGCTATTTAATTAAAGAGAAATCGATATTTTTTAGCAATACTTTTTTTCCCTCGGGTAGCTTTTCGATTATAATTATTATAATTACCTTTATATTTAAACGTTTAAAACTTTTACGGCTATTACGCCGGCACTTATTCTCGAGATTTATACGTTTTTTTTTTATAAAAGCGTCCTATTACTAGCTGCCGTCCTAATTAAATAGTAACTTTTCTATATTATTTATAACTAAATTACGTATTTTATAATCCGGTTTTTATTTAAGCAGAAATAAAAAATAATAACGTCGTGTATTTATTATAATATTATACCGGTCGAATTATTTTTGCCTTAAAATAAAGTCGTATTTTATATTAATAATAAAAAATATAATATTCCAGATAATGTAATTTTATATTTATGAATATATAAATATAGTTATATTAATTAGTTATATTATATTACTATCGAAACTATTAATTTATTATAACTCGAAATCTTATATTGTAAATAATTTTAATAATTTTAAAAGTCGTTATATAAAATGTATACTTATAAATATATAACTATTTATTTCTATATTTACTAATATATTATATATAATTAATAAAAAGTTATTATAAGCTATTATATATAAAGCTAATAATAAATTTCCCTTTAAATACTAATTTAAAAAATTAAATAAAACTTTATTAATATCGATATTTATTACTAATAATATATTCCTTAAGATAAAGTTTAATTACCTTAGGGTAGCTTTTTTAGCTAGTTATCTTTAGGCGTAAATAACTTTTAAACGTTAGACTTCGGGATATTTATATAAGCCATAATTATATTAAGGCAACCTACCTTTAATTTAATATATTTAGCTTTATAGGGATAATTAAATATAATATACCCTTTTTAATAATAAATAAAATATTGTTCCGCTTAAATTAATATAAGTTAATCGGCATTATTAACTAATCGCTTTTAAATTTTAGTTCCCGATTTATTAATTCTTAAAAATATTATATTTTAATTGTTTTATACGCTTGCTATATTTTTATTACTTATAAAGTTTTTTTAATAAAAGTTTTATTTATTAACTTTTTACTTTTATTTTTTTCCGGTTGGGAATTTTTTTTTACTACTTTTTTTTCTGCCTAAATAATATAATTATAATAATAATTATAATTATGCTATTAAATAATCTTATAAAACGCCGTAAAATCTAACGCTAGGTTATAATATTTATTAATAACGAGTATATTAAAATAGTCGGGTAATTTTTTAAATAAGTCCCTTTTTTAAACGTTATAAAAATTACGAGTTAAGTTTATAAAATAAATAAATTCTAAATAAAAGGTATTAAAATAATCCGGCTTTTTTATTTCGTATTTGCTATATTTAATTAGTACTTTATTATATTTATTAAGGTTCTCGTATTTTTTATTTATATATTTTAAAATTTTATCCGCTATTATTAATAAAAAAGGCTTATACTCGTTTTTTATAAATAAATAAAACTATTTAGCTATATTACTATTTATATAATTTAATATATAAAAACGCTTCTTTATTTCCGAATAAAATATATCTATATTAGCTACTAACTTATTTTTTATTTACATTTTTTAATACGTATAACCGATTTTAGGCTTACTATTAGTAGGCATATTATCTATAAACATAAATAAGTCCGGCAGTTTAACGTAACGCGATTTTTCTTCCGTAAATATAATATTAAATATACTTACACGTAATATATGGGATATTTCGGTTATAATACGGGGTATATCCTCGGGGGCTTTAATATTAAAAAAAACTTGCTATATTTATAAAGTAGCGCGTTATTACTAAATAATAATTTCCCTTAAATCTTTTAATTAATTTTTTTTCCCTTTAATTAAAATATTTAAAATATCGTTTATTATATTTATTCCTTTTTTAATTAAATACTTAAACTAAATCCTTAATCGCGTAATATTTTAATAACGTTACTTTATTTATATATTAAATAATATATTTACGTTATTTAATATTAATATATTATTAATATAAAAGCTTATTATTTAAATTTCTGAAATAAAGCCTCCGGGTAAACATATATATTTTTAAATTAAGTAATATTTATAGCGCCTTCCGTTTTAGGCTATTTCTTATAACCTAATTATATTAAAAGTAAAAAAGGTATAAAAAATTATCCTTTATATTAATATATAATTTAGTTATATTATTTAAAATTTGTTAAAAAAATATATTTAGCCTTATTAAATTTTTTTATAAACTAAATTCTTTATAACTTCCTTATTAAAAATCTCTCGAAATTTAATAAAAGTTTCCCGAACCTTTTAAATTTCTTTATTTCCGTCTCTTTTCTCGTTATTTAAAATTGCCGATATAGCAGGTATTTTAAAACTATAAATACCGCTTAAGCGGGAGCGACTTCCTAAATCGGAATTGCGTACGCGATCGGGCTACGGCAAATTCCGCTTTAAATCGGGTAATAAAAAATACACTTCTTTTTAGACACGCTTTTTATTAGCCGCACGTTCCTTAAATATATACATTATTACTAATATAATATATTATTTCGGTATAAAATATATTAATTTAATACTTTCGGGTTTTAAAATATTTTTACAGGTTCGTAAATGTAATAACCCTAATATCGGTTATATATAAAATAAAAGTTTATAATTATCCTTAATAATAATTAATAATTAGTTTAATAAAATAAACTTTATTACTATATTATAAGAACTAGCTATAATAGTAATAATTATACCTTTTACTTAATTAATATAATATAATAAAGCTAGAGATTTAAAATTACGGGAGGTATGTAAGTATTTTATATAATAGCTACCCCACCTTACTTAATCAGTTACGAAATCCGTGCATTATCGATTTTACGCTTTATTACCTTAAGCTAGGACCAGGCTAATTAAGTTATAAAATCACAGGCTAATTAAGTCATAAGATTAAGTAAATTTATGACAATAATAACCGGAATAAATATAATAAAATAGTACTTAATTATAAAGCTAATAACGATAATAAAAATAACGAAAATAATAAAAAATAAATATAAATAATAAAGTTATTATTATAATTACTAAAAATTCTACCGAAAAAAAATAGCGATATATTAATATAAATCTACTACTTTTAAAAAGAAAAAATACCGATTTTAAGTTTAAAAAAATTTAATTTATTATAAATAAAAAAGGCCGTAAAATTATAGCTTATAAAATACCTATTTTATTAACTAAAAAAAACTTTAAAAATAGATAAAAAAACTCCTATTTTTAATACGCCTAATACGTAATAACTAAAAATACATAAATAAAGGCTAAAAAATATATAAAAAAATTATTTTATAATTATTTTATTAATTTAATTATAGTCGCTACTTTATATAAAATTTGTTGTTATTAAAAAAGTACCGATTTTTTAATTTTTAAAGCCGCTTTTTAATAATTCGTCCGGGAAATTTTTTAGCAATTTAATATAAAATATAAATAGCAAGCTTTTATTATATTTAACTTTTAAAAAATAGCTAAATTTATTATAATAAAAATAATAAAAAATATAGTTATTAATAAAATAATTATAAAATAATTTAATAAATTTTTAATATTTAATTTAACTTATATTTATGCTAATTAAGTTATATTATAAATTAAAAATATAACTTTAATAAAAATAGTTATTAATTATTTCCTAACTTTATAAAAAATATAGTTAAAAAGCTATATGCCTAATTTATTAAAATAATAAATATACCGTAAGGAAATAGCTCGAAAAAATCGGGCGGCATAAAAAAACAGCTTTAAAATAATATTAAGCTATATTAATTCGATAAGTTTTAAAAAACCAAAAAATACAAAAAAAAGTTAACAATCTAAAACTATAAAAAAATAATTTTTTATAATTTAATTAAAATAATAATTTAATAGTATTTAGTTTTTAAAAAATACTAGCGTTTAAAATATAAAACTTTATATAAATATTTTTATTATTTATTAATATAAATATTTAAATATTTACTAATTTATATTAATATATAAGTTTTAATTAATTATTTTATAATTATTTCGAAATTTTATCTGTTTTATTAATATATATATATTTCTTATAAAAGTCTTATAGAAATATATAATAGGAGGGAAATTTTATAGGAGTCTTACTACTAGCGTGAGATTTATATAAAAGTCCCATTACTTCCCATGGGAATTGGTGGGAGTCCTATGGGACTCCCATGTATAAGTCTAGCTTCATGTCCCTTTGGGCCGACATAAATGGTACTGGTATTTGAGAATTCCATGAGCCAAAGTCACTTTACGTATAACTGTGAGCAAATATTGGTAATAATATAAAAGGGTGTGGTGAATTTAATATAGCGAGGGCTCACACCCCTACCCAAACAACTACACCAACATCATAACAAAAACTGAAGTATGACCCAATGTACCCACCTGATCAGTCATAGAACAGATCTGCTTACAATAATTTAAAAAGATAAGTATTTCTGTCACAATAGGGGTATAAGCTATGGCGCCTTAGAAAATGGGGCTTGCAGTAATAGTTACCCCTAACTAAGCCTCTTCTTTCACAGGGACCTTTTAAGCTATTATACAGAGCTCTTTTAGATCTTAGGGCTTTACACAATTTCAATTGATTATCACTGAAGTGATCATAGTAGCACCTAAACGATTATTGCACACACTGTAACTGTGACAAATCTCAATTTCAGATCATGATGGTTTCTTCCATGATCACGTATAGGCAAACTCCTTGGTGTTCTATGTAGCCTACCACGCGTACCTAGCGTTGTATAAACATGACCGGAGCTGTGAATTGATTCTTCCCATGTACAATGTAACTCAAGAAGCTGAGTAGGATTACACCGGCCCAAACAGCAGGTGCCCAGTTTGCCGTCGAAGTGTTGATGGGTACTCCGACTGGAAAGCAGGAAAATACCATAGCGAAACCACTATACACAAATGCAAAAATATTAACGGGAAGCCCGAGACGACCTAGACCCCAACGCGCCGGAGGCAATGGATCTCCGCACAAACGTTTTCGCAGTATGCAGCCGATAGACAACATGTAGGTACTCAAAAGAGCTAGTAGCGTAAGGGAGACAATGGTCTCAAAGGCAAAGGTGGAGCCGAGGTTGATTAAGCAGAGCATCCCGGACCAGAAAGCTGTCGCATACACTGCATTGAAGGGAACATGGCGCTTCGTCTCGATGCGCGAGAGCCAGGCGCTGAAGGGGAAGCCCCGGTCCCGCGAGAAAGCGAAGACCTCGCGCGATGTGGTGGCAAGTGTCGTGATGTTGCCCGCCATGACTAGGACGAGCAGGATGATTGTCAGGGCTAAGGCGACGTGGGTAGAGCCTGTGTTAAGAAATAGCTGGAGATAGGGGACTTCGGCCGCAATCGCGTCTTCCAGGCTTCCGATACAGAAGAGCATCGTGATTAACGTGATGATACCTAGGGCCGTGTTCATAAGGAAAGACCACCACATCACCCGTGGGACTGTGAGAGAAGCATCTGAGACCTCCTCTGATATGTGTACGGCACTATCACTTCCTAAATCAGCATTAATAAATGTGCTCGACTGTCAGAGGCGTCGTCTCTCACCCAGGTTGCAATAGAGAACGCTGGTTTGACCCACAAGGCAAGACAAACCAACATTTCCCCATCCTCCGTTGTCAACAACCGCAGTAAAGACCTCGGCTACACTATTCTTTGGGCACATGACCCATAGGGTAATAACCACGATAAGAACCCCCACAAGATGTCCGACCAAAGATACAGTCTCAAGCACCGGAAGAGTCTCTACCCACCAGGTATTGCAGGGTATCATGATGCTAATGAAAGCAAGTGCAATCAAAGTGTACTCCCAGTTAACAAAGACAAAGTCCTTGTAGGTAATCTCAACCAGTGACTGGACGAGAGAGGCGCAGACGAAGAGGGTGCTGGTCGTTGAAGCCAGCCACCCGAGAGTGCTCATCCATCCAGTAGTATAACTCAAGAACCGCTGGCAGCTCGCGGGCGCGAACTCGCTAACCCAATCTGATTATAGTCCATATCAGTCGTCTACGCATCGAAAAAGACTAAGGATACTTGGAGGCATTCTCCGGAAAACTTACGATACTGTCCCCCGCTCGTAGGAGCCATAGACTCCATCTCAGCGAGACTCGCCACAACGGATGCGTAGCAAGTGACAGTCAAGATGAAAGTCCAGAACAAGCCGCCAAAACCCCCATTTACTAAGCCAAGGCCCAATGAAAGGAGTACGAACTCCCAGGTCGCCATATATATCGATATGAATCCTAGGGTGGAAATAAGTGAGAAGTTGCGCTTGAGCTCCTGGTTCTTCCCTAGGCGATGCATGTCTGCGGTGTCTTGCGCAGTATTGCAATTAAATGCATGGTCTACGTCAATGAGGTCACCTCCAAGAGGAGATAGTTGAAGTTCGTCGGGTAGCGACGATTTCCCATGGCCGGGTTGTGACAGTAACCCCATAACTGAATTGTCTGCTGTGGCAGGCTTGAATCCGTCTACAAGTCGACCGCATGAAGCACGTTATATACAATTCAGAATATCCCGCACGACTGGATCTAGGCGCAAAGAGGGGGTTATGAGGCATGCATATAGAAAATGCATGCAACACTCTAAATTGCACCTGTTAATCTTGTCTTACCTATGTCAGCACACCAAGACACGACTGTGTCTCATAATACATCACTATTTGTCGCTAAAACGCTGTCGTAATTGCTGCGTGTGTCGCTATTTGACCACATAATATCCAGAGTAGACACGCTAACATATTCAACACATTGAATCAAATGTAATTGATCAATTTCTATTGTCTGTTGCTTTGGTATCCGGTTGAATATCGTCGTTTTGCGAAAACCATATAAAGTGTTCATAATTTGAAAAGTAGATCTTTTACAATGAGATGATGGACATGCCACACAGCTGCCTGCGAAGAAGAGTGGCTAGAAGGCCTCTATTCTTTGAGACAAAGCTATCTGCTGTGTGCTATGAGGACACGAGGAAGTAGGAGGCGATAGGTGTGTATTGCTGGCAAGTAACAAGCTAAGGAGTGAAAGGTCAACTACAAAGCTGTGACCTAAAAAGCTTCCTCGGCTACTCATCGAGTCTATGACTAAGCAGGTCACTTGTGAGGGGCTTAAGGGGTGCCACAGGCAGCTGCAGGGAGCTCCCGGGCACCCCACATGCCCTGTGCCTTGATAACTTTATTCACATTTTTTCATTTGACATTTAAGTTGCTAAAATACCATTGACGCCTTTGAACTGGCATTAGTGTGGTGAGATTACATGATAAGTAGCTTAGGAGGTGTACGTACAGGATTTCCTTATCTACAAGGCGTTGCTAAGGCGTTGCTATATTAGTTTTCAGTAGAATCTTTCAGATTTCAGAGACCTTTATACACATAGCAACTTGCTGCAACAATACGAAGTATTGTTGTTCACTTAGGACTATTTACTTGTCCGTAATTGCAAGTTTCTTTTGGTTATCCAGCTTCAAGCTGGTGACTTTGAGTAGTTGATGTTATCTCTCTTCTACTAGTATACCAGCTTGTGGGGGGGGGGGGGGGGGGGCGGGCGGGGGGGGGGGGGGGGGGGGGGGGGGGGGGGGGGGGGGGGGGGGCGGGGGGGGGGGGGGGGGGGGGTGGGGGGGGGGGGGT
>MU385715.1:1289257-1308266 GCA_022497155.1 Whalleya microplaca | reverse complement strand
GGTTTTACAGCTTAAAGCTGGTGTCTTTGTGTATTTGTTGTTATATCTCTTCTAATATTTTACCACCTTGTGTCCCCCCCCCCCCCCCCCCTTTTCCCCTCCTCATTATAGTTGCCCCTATCAAGAAACTTCGGTTTATTTAGCTATAAGAGGAATCAGGTACAGAAGTTCAGCTAAACGAACGAGAAGCGAGTCATTAGACAATCACGATCACCTCCCGGTTACCTTTAACTCTAGAAATCGAGCCGGCAAGTACACAATAAGTGTGACAACAAATGCGAATTCGTTGGCAACATCTCCTCCAGAACTTCCGATAAGTTTACCTAGCGGCCCAACATACCAGGTTTCTACCATACCCATGACCCATGCCACGACCCCGAGAAGGAACGCAGCCAGCGCGCCCAGTCCGATCGGCAGCCGCTCGGGATCATTCCATGCATCGAGATCATAGTTCTTGAAATTTCCCTTTCGGAAGACGTAGTGTTCGAGAAAGGTAATGACGAAGTAAGACGTGCACCAGTAACCAAGCAGGGACAGGAAGTTCTGTAAATACGTATTAAGCTGTTCGCGTCCACCAAGGGCGACGGCCAGGATGACAACGAAGCAAAGGAACGTCCAAATGAACCGAGGAATGCGCGAGAGCGGGCGAGCAAACTGCTGGCAAGAGATAGCGGCGCTGTAGAGGCTTATCACGTTTACATTAATACCTGACAGGACCAGTAACGTGAGGATGAGCTTAGCGAAGCCGCGCGGATAGAGCATATCTTGAATGAGGAAGCCGATACCGTCGTCTTCGTAGCTACTAGCCCAATCCGGCCTATTATTCAGGGCTGACGAGACGACGCAACCTGCGAGCATACCGATACATGTTGGTATTGTGATTCCAAAGGTCGTCATAAAAAAGACTTTAACGCGCGAGACGTCTACCGGGTAATGGACGTAATAATCCGAGGCCATAGTGCACCAGGATGCCGAACTACCATAGACAATAGCAAGGAGACTCAAAACGCTGCCTGAGAGGTCGGCACCAGAGAGAGATGATGGGGTTGCGTTGTCTGCATATCGACCAGTTTCTCCGAAGAAGATCATAAAGATGACGAAATAAATGACCCAAGCATATCGCTCATAGACAAGAATCGCTCTTAGCCCAATGAAGGAGATCAGCAAGGCCACTATTGCAATGATAATAATGCCAACCACAAGTGATAGATGACCATCCGCGACGGCAGTTAGTGCTAGGCCACCAGTAATACATGAGACCGCCGCCCAGCCGATTTGCACAATTGTGTTGAGCGCGGCAATGATCTTATTAGGCCACCATCCAAAACTGTACCGCGACACCGAGATTTGACGAAGACCAGTGACCGCGCCAAATGTGGCGCTGAAACCTGTCACAGCACCACCGAGTAGGGATGCGAAAATTGTGATGACAATCGATTGCTTAAGGGATAAACCGAGTTCATGCCCAAGGAAGCCCGTCGCAAAGCAAGAAGTGTTTAGAGTACTAGAGGCCCATAATAGCGCCATACTCAGCTGTTGATGCCATGGTACAGGGCGCCTATCCTCGGGGAGCTTGCGATCGATGGCCTGAGACTCGATCCCAAGTTTTGCATCAAGTTTTGCTTCGACTTTTCGAAGCTTGGATAAGAAGCCATTGTCCTTCGTCACATGGACGTTATTATACAGCTCGTTGGTCGATATGCTGCGGATTTCTTTTCCATCGAGTGCACTGGCGTCAGACTTCGCCTGGCCTATCTCCGCATCGTCAGACATGGTCCTTATCTCGACGCTACGGAAACGTGGATAAATCACGATTCGGGAATAATGTCCAGGCAAGTGACGCGAGTCACTCTCAGGGGGCTTGGAAGATCAGAAAATCTTGCACGCAACGCAAAGAGATAATGGCTCATATAGGGATGTAGCAAGTGGCTATCACCTCGAATCATGTACTCAGCGAATGTATGAAAGAAATATCTAGTCTCATCAGCTAGATCAATTACGAAACCTTTGTAAGCCACATTGCCTTAGAGGTCATTTCGGCACAACCCACATGTAAAAGGGTTATGCAGCTAATCAAGTCATTATTCATCGGGTGTCATCTCTAGTTCCTGATAAGAGAAAGACCCGCACACATGCATCTTGCCAATGAGCATCCCTCAGATTTATGCTATTTAACCAAATGGGGCTTATATTTTTAAATTGAAAGATTTCAAACTGCTTAACTTTAACCTTTCTTCCCGATTGATAGGTAATACAAAATTGTAAAGACCGTCGACGACCTTAAATGGAGGGTGAACTATATTCGAATGTATCTTTTTTTATCAACGAGCCGACTCAAAGTTGATTACCCTTGGTGCCCCCCCGAAGAAAAAAACCATAAAGGAAGATGAGATGCCAGAGAAAGTGAAATCAAGTGCTCAAGATATGAGAAGTATATCTACAACCTAGCAGAAGATTTTTCATGCTCATGCCACATATTATGTTCTGTACGCCCTCATTTTCTTGATTTCTCACCATTGAGATCTGTGGCTAGTGTAAGAACCACAATTTCTGCGTGGAGCACCTGATGTTGCTTCCCCGTGTGGCGGTGGTAATTTATTACCTACTTAGTCACATTCACTCCATCATCATTAATACAACATCCACCTACCACCAGCCTCATATGTTCGCCTCGTGACCATAAAATCTTGCTTATTTGCATTTATGTCCGAACAGGTAACTAACACAATACCTACTTGTCGCAAAAACAGCCCCGTAATTGCCATGCAGAACTAACGCCCGATACATACGCCCGATATATCCGCGACAATTTTCCAGTGCTAAAGTCAAGTAGCTAATACGACCCACACTGTTCATCCATATATAGTCAAACACGATTCATACGGTATTATATCAAGCGTCCATGGCTTCTGGGTCTAATAAGTCGAGTCTGAGGACATTGGGTCTACAGCACTCTGGAATCATAGTCGACCCTCCAGTCACTAGCAACAGTGTCCTCAAGTTCAATCCCGACGTGATCAAACAGGATGCACAAGATACTCGGGTCGTAGTCCATTACCGATTCCCAGAGCTTGTCGAAAGATTCATAGCCCACAAACGTACCTACGGAAGTAGGTACGAAAAGATCTTGTACAGCAGTGATTGGACGTGGCAGCAACAAGTAGCTAGACTACTAAAGAAGCGACCCCTAGTCTTCATAGGGGCTTATGACCATACTATACTTCGCAACGGTCAGACTCTCTTTATAGGAGCTGAAGAATGGGACCGTGTCGGCACTGAAGAGGAATATAAGAACAAGTATCTATCACTTTCAGAGTACTTAAGTTATGACGAGATCATGCTCGGCAGCTTTATCGGCGTCAGTGGGCCCAGCTATTTCATCAACGATGGCAATCGATCCAACAATGCAATTCCGATGAAACCTGGAACATTCGAATCCAGGGGCATTATTGTTGGTCTAGTCGGCGCTCGGTTCGAACGTGGGGACCGTATGGACAGTGTGCTCATGACGCGCAGTGTTGCGAAACCGAGGCAACACCCAGAGCTCACCAAGCTTTTACAGGATTTCTTGGGTGTGGCACGGGCACCCTCTACTCAATTTAACATCGATGTCTACATCGCGCGCATCAAGATAACTGCTGCCATCTTACTACTTGAAGCCAATATTCGTGCTCGAGCAGCAGGAAAGAAGGCGCACGTGTACGTAGTTGGTCTAGGCCTTGGCGTGTGGCAATGCAACAAACAGCAGCCCACGGCCTACATGAGAGCCTTCATAGAGACACTGGAAGAGCTAGGATTGACACTCCAACATATTGGAACACTAGAGTTTGCATGGATCTCAGTGCCCCCCGATATCCAACACACGACGAAGGCCACAGCTGGTAAATTTGGGATCAAGGTGAAGTTTACGCAGCGCAATCCAGCAGCAAAATTACAGGGTGAGGATGAGAACCAACTCCTTGTTCTTTCGTATGCATGGGATGGAAATGCTTTTCCAGGCAATGAATATTGGGAAGGCTCTCTATCGAGCAGCGGGGATCCCGCAGCTGCTTGTATGAGCACAATCGCTGAACTTCACAACCCTTTTATTAACCCTGATTTCACAAGACGAGTGAAGGTTCTGGAAGCATAAATTGAGTCAGTACGCGTTCTCATTCAGTCCCTCCAGCCTTAGCTAAGTTTGCACTGTTCATGCAGTTATATAGATCAACATATCTTGTAGGAAATAGTTGATGGATATAGTGCCATATTGACATGGGTTCGCTCGCCTAGTGAATGTGTATTACAAATAGATGTATCTATGGAGATGAAATACATATCCGCATCAGCAACTACACCATATACAATCTCTTACTAAGATGCAACCGTCTCTACGACTATCTTCCGTACATCAAGTAATTTTATAGGGTTTAGTGCTATTCCGTCATAGTTTTACACGTTATCATGTTTTTCACGCGAAATACCTAAAATACATGTTCAACAGAATAGGTTTTCAGTTTTACGGGGGTAGGACGTGGGAGAGGTTTGTAGCACAATATCACTTCATACTTGAATAGGGCTTTGCGACACTAGAACAAGGGTATATGGGAAGCTATACGTTCACATCAGAGGCTCCAATTCAACTTTTTCATTAGCCTCTGAACTGGTCAACAAAGTCATGAGGATGGAGGTCTCCATACATAAGGAGCCGTATCAGATAGTCGTCTCACGACGCTCTGGAGGCGCCGTACCCGCCAGTGCTGACTTGGCCCCGTCCATCTTCTTAGACACCGCACCCAACACCGCTTTCACCATGTCATCCGAGGTGAAGCTTGCGGGCCAGCCACGCCACGCCACGGTGTCGACAATATCACGAGTACCCGCCGCCTTCCACATGTGATCGTCCGCATGCTCAAATTTCTTCCGCGCCTCCTCATTATCGCCGAGCTGGAAGAGCATCACGCCGAGCTGATGCTCCGGGGCCTTCATGCCGTCGAGCGCCTTCGCGGCCTCGAGGAGGGGCGCCGTGAAGTCGTCGTCTGAGATGCCGGCTGTGATGACGATGATGTTGAGCGGGGCCCGCTGCGGATCCGCCTTCAGCTGCTCGATGTACCACGACAGTATCTTCTTTAGCCGCGCGCCTAGCTTGCATTTACCGCCAGCCTTGACGTCGCGGAAGATGGCCTGCGCGCTGTCGCGCTTCCCGCTGTCGCTGTGGACTTTGCCGATGTGGTTGTACCCGGACTTGCGCACGGACATGCCCGGGAAGTAGAACAAGGGTCGGTGATTGATGAAGTAGATGTCAATGCCGTTTTCGTCGTACTTGAGACAGATTGGGGCGACGGCCTGGATGAGGGCCGATACGTCACTCCATTGTCTTTTCATGTGATCGGAATCGTCAACGATAAACAGGGTCTCAAAATACTGTAGAAAAGAGAGTAGTTCTGTGTGTTCATTTCCCGGTGCCTGGGGGACGCCTGTTGCGTCGTCTTGGGTGTATGTCTCCATGTTTGCAGTCGCACCGATAACAAGCAGTATTACGCAAGCAGGAGTTAGGAGAATGAGGAGACGTGTTGCCGGCCGCGGAACAAAGTGTGAAATGCAACAATAGAGAAAATAATGGAGCGCTGCCACTGTCAATCTGCCCCGTGTTTGGTGAGTTTGAAGGGTCTACTGTGGGGAAGTAGTTGAGCGTTGACCGACATTTTGTGATACGTAAACCAATCCGTACATACACCGACACCCATAGGGTCCATCCAAAACATATTTCAGTCAACAGGAATCAATTCTAAACAACATGCAGCTCAAGTCTTACTAACTTACGAGTTGCACGAGGTAAGTGTTTCTTATAACAGACCGAGGCAGTATCAACCAGACCGTCGAGTGCCAAGAGACCGCTCTGTGAATACTAATACAGTTAATGGCAATTAATCATCGAAGCTACCGAAGTAAACATGATAAACAAATAAATTAGAGAATGAACGTCTAATTTCGATGCGTTTGAAACTAATTGTAGTTGTTATCATTTTTGACGTGGGTGAAACACTTCTGATTTTGTAAAACATGGTTGTAACGGTCGAGGACGAGCGAGAAATATCAAACTTAATATTGCGGTTGATAATGAATCTATCTTAAAATACTTGAATGTGGGGATAAACTTGACTATTCAGTATTAAGACATTCGATGATGTAGCAACCACTCATAACATTGATAGGGCCAGCTGTATTACCTAGCTACTGCATGAACCAAATAAGCTTCATTGTGGTATTCTATCATTCACACGAGTCTAGATGAAGTCATTGAAATCAAAGTTGGCAGCCCAGTCATAGTCTGGAAAGGGTTCTTCAGGAAACCCGAAGCTGTTACCGTACGGGTCGGCCGGTGGTAGTGGCTGGAGAGATAACGGAGCGACTTCGCCAGTTTGATTCGGGCCATTGATGGTAGTTGGGGGTTCTTGAGCTACGCCAACAAAGATAAGCAAAGACACTTGCAACTTAATTGGGTGCCCAAAACTTACTCGGTAGCCGGAGCTCATCCTGATACGGGCTGGGCTGTCCGGCAAATTCTTCTCTCCACCACCAGAAGCAATCGAAGACGACACTCATAGACATTCTGCTTCGTATCCTAGTACCAAGTCTACACATCTCGCGTCCCTGGCACTTGAATATACTCTGACTTGCCCATAGTTGACTTAAGACTTAAACGCACAGGGTCAGTGACTACTGTTTTGTAGTAAGTTCTGGATGCTTAGCCGTGTCGTAGGACGATTGTCATCCAACCTGCCTATAAAGAAAACCGGGATAAATAGCTATTACCCCGATGAAATTTCGGTAATGTGTGTAGGAAATGACTCACTAATTGCAGCCCTCGATGAAAGGTCTCCATCTTCTAGCGATGCTTTGCGACTCAATGTAATGGCAGAGAAGTACGCCCTTTCACCAGCGCTAGAGTCGATGAACGAAGATAGCTTACTCCTATGGACTTTGAGAATTGAGATCGCTGCTAACTGGACCCCCCGTTCAATAGGAATAGGACAGACTTTGATGAAAGAATCACGAGGTTCATAGGCCACAATGCTTTCGATTAGACTACATGCGGCGCTGTACAGTCGTATGAACCCTTCTTCATTAATATTCAGCGGTTGGTCGAGAAAATAGTACGTCAAGATGTGCAGGCGGCAAAGACATAGATAGATCATATCTAACCAAGTCAGTCAAGTCTGAATATAGAGAATAGGCCACACTCACTCATAGTGCTAAGTTGTTCGCTTCTAAGACTTAGCAATTGGCTATCATACAGATCTATGAAAGGGGCGAGGGCATTCGCATTTGAGTGGCTGGTGACCGTTGTCATCGGTAGCATTCTCAACATTGCCTGGGTTGCAGATTTAAGAATATCGTGCATCTTCTGATGTATCTGCATCTCTGTGGGTAATCCAGTAATGGTGTCAGTGTGGTTAGGGTCGAGAGAGGTAGATTCTGCCAAAATAAGAGGTGGGATGCCCTCTCGGAGACTTGTGCTAGTTCACCTTAGCAAGCTATGTCAATCAGTCCCATCATCATCCATTATTCTTACCTCTGAGAAATCATAATGCAATATGTCCACAATTGTTCCCGTAAAATCTTCTGGGTTTGGTCACTGTCCAGCTTAACCCTCGCAAAGTCTTGGCCAGAGCCCCTGACATGAAGACCGACCTGCGTGGCTAGATGGACTGCTGCGCCACTAAGAATGTGACTGAGGTCCTTGTGCATCGTGTTAATCGGAACAGGCCAAAGGCAAAGAAGCAGAAGCCCCTGGATCGTCTCAATTGGACTTGCACGTGATTCAAGAGATGAGAGTGCTACCGAGTTTATCTTCGAACCTAGGTGTCGCAGCGACGTAGTATCACCCGGATATCTTCGGCTCCCGATAAATATAATTGTCCAGAAGAGAAACGGCGAGCGTCCGTGATACTCATCTGGGCTCAAACGTGGTTCGAGAATTGGAAAGAAAGGCGAATAGTCCCGAAAGAAGCTTTTCAATTAGCATTCAAGATTTTTTGAGATTAGATGCACGGCGGACGAAATGAAACAAGCTTACAGATCAAAACAAGCTTGAATTTCTCGGGCCTCAATTTCTTGCCCGTTAAATGTTCTAGGTGAGCATTGACTGTTATCTGACGTGAAAACAGAGACATGGT
The DNA here is from genome assembly GCA_022497155.1 of Whalleya microplaca. Taxonomy (NCBI): domain Eukaryota; kingdom Fungi; phylum Ascomycota; class Sordariomycetes; order Xylariales; family Xylariaceae; genus Whalleya; species Whalleya microplaca. The sequence continues at coordinate 1,300,107 of MU385715.1, read as the reverse complement.
TAGGGGTCGTGAGCAAAATGTTGCATGTTGTTGAAGATGGGACATCTATACAAGGCGATGGGTCTATGGCGCTTCCACCAGACCGAGTTGCTGCGAAATCGTTTCTTGACGACGGACCAGCGCGTTTTAACATGTCAAGCTCACGTTGTAATTGAGCTTTTGTTTGCCTATGATCTGAATTTGAGGCGGTGACGCACTTCAGGCCCATTCGCTGGCATCGTGAACAGGCCCCGGGAGGTTCGGTATGACACCTGATCTGCTCTTCATGTTAACACGTTCTTGCTGTAATATGGGAAGACATACTTTTTGCTGGCGACACTCTTTACATGCTTTCTTTCTCGCCATCGTAAAAGTGAAATAGTGGTAGGCCTGGGATGAACCAGTCGACCCGAGAACTAATCACAAATCAAATCGCTAGAATAAATAAGCCACCTTACCTAAAGCCCCACCCGAGCCCTCCTTACTTGCGTACACAAGTTATGTAACAACTGCCAATGCATTATATGATGTATATAAAACCTAATGTCTGTTAACTTCTATACTATAAAGTTCAGTAGCATTTTATTTTCAAACCTAGAAAACAGCTAAAATCTTTACTAATGATAGTCCAGGAAGGATTACTAACGAACAGGATTTCCTCTTTTATTGCTTTATGCACAGACCACTCTTATATAAATCCACACCGACCCATGTTGCCAGGGCTGCCCATCACCTTTTTAGCTACACACACCTTGCTTCGCTTGTTACTGCAGATAGTCCCTGTCTCAGCTAACCACAGTTATATAAGCCTTGATGTTCAATTGTCTTGGAAAGATTCTGAGTGAAAAAAAGATGTATTGTGAAGGAGAGAGACGTGATCTTGAAGTAAACTAGTTCTTTGCCTTAACCCCTCTTTGTTACACTCCTACCTTAACTGTTTTGTTCTAGATGTGATAGTAATAATTCTTCAATATCAAAACTAGCTTCTATTAAAGTTTCATTCTTTATTTCAACACCGACAATTCAACCGGGAATATCCTATCCCCTGGCATTTCGAGCTGAAATGCAGGCTCATTACTAAGTTCTTGTGGAGATCTTATTGTCGCAGATAGTTCTTGAATTGGGACATATTGGCCATAATATGTATGATTTATATAATCATTGGCTTGTTGATAAAGCGGATCGTTTGTTATATGAGCTGGGATATTTTCGTTGATATTCTCATTGGTTCGGCGCAAAGCCTGTAAAACTTGTTGCACCTGTTCGGCTCTATTCCGTCTTTGTGTTTCTATACAAGCAAATACGAATAAAATAAATCGTGTTATACTATCCTGGCCAATCAGATTCTGCAACGGATTTATGCGATCGTAATCACTCACCTCAACAGTGCCAAAAAACATATTGATGCTACCAGTTGATATTTCAAGGATTTGGATGCAAGATGCGATCCCAGCAAGTGATACGCGTGGAAGGCATCCGTGTAGGAGGTTGCGGATACATCTATCGCTAAAAAGGTTACAGCGGTTATATTCAGACTGAAGATTAGAAATTCGATGGCGACATGCCAACCTGGCAGGAATCCAGGATTTCGTTTTCGAACGCGGATAAGAACAAACTCGGCAGTATCACAAAGGGTACTTATCACTGCCTACTTAACAGCGTCAATTGGCGTACAACTATGAGAATACAGTGATATGCTAGCTCACAGGTGGAGTGCAAAAATACCAAGCAGGATAATAACCCGGCACCAAAGTATCGGTCTTCTTTCCAACAGATAAACCGATCAAAATAATGCAAAAGACGAAGCTGGAACATCTCAAGGCGAGCTTTGTACTATTCCATTTCCCTTGATAATATAATTTCAGGTCGACTATTTTTGGCATTGAGGGCCTCGAAAATATGCTGAATTTTTGACGTTTCTCCATTATAGTCCCATAGGAATCAGTAGGGGATGGTTGATCAAAGGCTAGTTGTAGTGTGTAATTATGGAAGAAATCGTTCGCTGGAGTATGAAGGCTTATACGTGTTTCACTTTAAGAATCTGGTGGCATCTATCGTGGAATAGGATGAATTGAGGAAGGTGTTGAATCGGGAGGATATGTGATAACACGACTACTCCGGTGGTGTTTGTGACAAGGACACGTTGCCTGGGTGCCACACTGCGAAAGGTAAATGACTTAGGAATTAGACCCTGGACTCTATGAGACTCGAAGAAGACAGCCCATTTGTGTCACACACCATTATCTCTTAGCGCTGTCTTTGAAAATCTTGAATTCCATCGTATCACGAATGGCAGCTAGCATGCAAGCATGGGAGCATCCGACACCGCCCCTATATTGGTACCTAGCAGCCTGAGGACAAATTGGAACAAATTAAATCTTTAAACATACGACTCATATGCACGCTAATAAACCGGCAAGGCCCATTGAACGTCACAAGTAAATTAATTATTTGTGTTATCCTGGCATGGCAAGACCTGATTGGCCCGCAGCGTTCTCACGAAGTAAAATCAAGTCAAGTAAACCACTTTACTTGACTTGAGTTAAGTTAAGTCAAATAATCGATTTTTACAGTTGACTTGAGGATATTTACAACTTGACTTGATTAGTAATATATATAATTACCACTGAAATTACCCCTTAACCCCTGAATCTTTTTTAGGCCCTCCTCTAATCTCTTGATATAGCAAAAGTACAACGCCAGAAAACCTTACGATAGGTGGCTTATACGGTGGCTTATATGACTAATAATAATCTAAAAATAATTGACTAGTATCAAGTCAAACATACGCTTCAAGTTGATTTTTTTAATTAACAAAAAAAAATACCAATTGTATCATGTTAAGTCAAGTTAAATCAAGTCAACTTAACTAATTAGTTGAGTTGATAAGAACCCTGTGATTAGGTACTATGTACTCACATTCCATAGTCTCTTGGGCGCATCAAGGCTGACATGTCAGCCTAGACACAGTGGTGACATATAAAAGCGAGTCATTATCAGTCTGTGTTCCGAATAAATGCTTGTGGTCACCCCGAAGCGCCACGTTCTCGCTTGCACTTCATGCATCCTTATTACTCGAATAAGCTTATCGTGTCACCTATGTCCCACCATTGACAGGAATGAATACATTGCCCTCCATCCGAAATCCAGATAAACACAAGACTGGAAGGGTATTCCTGAATTAATTGGCCATCAGCGCAAATGGCAGCTCAGGATATCGGCTTGGTCATTGTCGCTTCTCCTAGTTATCACATGTATGTTGTTGGATTATAAGGTGAATGATATGTAATTCAGGTGGCTGGTATACGCCCAACATCCTGTGGCTATATGGAGTAGTGCCGGTCATGTGCCTTGGAGACTCCAGTTATGATACTATCGATCACTGTATCACGACACCAGATTGCCGACAAGCTCGGTTGTACAGAAGACCGTATCGTCGAGATCTTGCCCGTCACTGAGTTCCAGCAACACAGCATAAAATGTGCAGAGTTGCGACCGCAAGCTGAATGGGGATTCTTTTCTATGGACATGAATGGCGTATCCGTGTCGAGGCTCCGCAAAGCCTGTGCAGAATTATATGATGTTATTGAGATTTTCAGGACCGTTTTCGTCTCAGCTACCGCAGGATCCGCCCTGCATGCCGTGGTTATGAGCGAAATTCAACCCGATATTAGGGTTCAAGAGGTCCAGGGATCTGTTGATGCGGCTATGCAATCGTTTTTTAGGGACGACCTGGCTCGGGGTCTCTCGCCCGACCAATCACTTACAGCCTTTTCGATCTTCCACAAGCCTCTCACGAACGAGACACGGTTGATTATGCAAATGTCACACGCCCATTATGACGGCATCAGCTTGGCGCTGATTGCCGACACCCTAGCCGCCTTATACAAGCAAGGCGCACCTCCTCGCCTAGGTGCTTTCTCTCAGTTTATTCATTCGTCTATGGTACGCACGGCCGCCGACTACCAGTACTGGCGGGAAATCCTGCGAGGAGGAAGCATGAGTGTCGGCCCTCACGACCTTGACGGCTGCAATGACCACTCTGGACTCATGGATCGGACCAAAGTATCCATCATCGTTCCCACCCCCAAAGCCCAAGACGGCATCACGGCCGCTACGATACTTTACGCCAGCTGAGCCCGTGTCCTGTCTTCGCTGCTAGGGACGGCAGATGTGGTGTTCGGACGACTTGTGAGCGGTCGCAACGGCTACGACACTAGCTACAGCCACGTGGTTGGCCCGTGTATCAACTACATCCCAGTGCGAGCTACGATTCGTGAACCAAACCATCGCCATCTACTGGACGAACTACAGGACCAGTTCGTCCGAGGTCTGCTGCATGAATCGCTCGGCCTCTCCGAGATCGTCAAGCACTGTACCGACTGGTCGGCAGAGACTTCCTATGGTAGCACGGTCCACTACCAGAATGTGGCAGAGGATTCGTTCGCCCTTCTGGAAGGAAATAGAATTCGCCTCGATCCTGTCCAGGATTCTGGTGAGGCAGATGCCCCCGGATGCACGCGGGTCACGGCGTATCCGACCGGATCGGAGTGTAAGTTGGAGATCTCGATGCCTCCCAAATCCGGGGTGTCTATGGCACGAAAGGTTCTAGAAGATTTAGCAGCCTCTATTGAGATACTAAGTAAGTGAATTAGAGTCAAGAAAACTGAAGCTGGTTTATATCTCGACCATCAATGTGGTGCCGTCAATATTCAAAAGACACTTTGACTTGACGTAAAAAGAGATTTACTTGTTTTCTTCCAATACTCTCTTAACAAGGAGAAAACAGGAGGAAAGTTCAATAGACATATATATGTGTATATGGGAGTTAGAGCGAGAGTGTGTACTTAATAAGTCTATTCAAGTCTCTGTTATTATTGCTTAGGCGGTCGATCGGTAGGTAGGTAGCTACATTTAGCGCCCGGGCCGGCTTCTTCAGGAGCTACACTTGAAGCATACGCCTTACGAGGCTTTACTCCTCTGTATATATCCTAGAATGATGGATGCTTGGATATCAAATTTACTAGCCCCATGCACTTTGCTCAAGCAGGTCTGAGATGCTGTCAAATCTGAAAAGGATACCTAAGGGTTAGGCACGCTTAGCATGTGTATCCACGCTAAGTTAGTACCTAGGCATGCTGACGGATTGCTACAACACCCACGAATCATTGAGCTACTCGCTGTAAATGGAGCACATTACTGAAAAGAGCCCTGTTTCAGGTCTTAACTAGCAACGACAAATCCGTACCCCCAACCAAATACGAGGTAGAAGTTACCGCTCAGGCAGTTCCGAAAATTCAATATATTATTTTGATTAACTTAACTTGACTTTGAAGAATTAGTTCAAGTTGTATTTCCTATATGAATTGATTATCATGCCCTTATATCAGCTGCCTTATGACCCGTGTTACTACCCCTTGTTAAGTGTTAGTCACTATCACGTCTGCAAGCCTCCTCTAAGTTAGCAACTTGGCTATATCTGTTCATTTCCTAACAAAAGTTTTCCTTCAGATCTATATATCTAACTTACTCATGAATAGACTCTCTAAAAGCTTTTCGTTTGTCCGAAATGCCGATATCATGACGATGTAGATAAGTGGCGATAATTAATCCCAAGAACAGCAAGAGGCTTGGCAAGATATTTAGGGGCTTCAGGAGAAAAATGGTGTATGCCAGCGACTGACTTTTCAATTCATTCGTGGGCAACATCAATCCAATTCAAAATAACGATAACTTGATTAAATTCAATTGTTGGTAACTCTGCGCTCGGCCGTTATTCCTACTATGGTTTAAGTAAAGACGTTGCAATGCCATGTTTAGGTATAAGATAATAAGTACCAAAAACGACTTTTCTGCAAAGCTGTGAGTACGTGAGTACAAGGAGTTCGATCAAATTACCATTACATCAAGTCCCTTGCTACCTAACACACTATCTACGATACACTCTAGGGAATGTATACCATCACATTTCTCGTCGATGTCTATTGTCCGCCTCTCACTAGTTACCATTGCATCGGCTGACTATGCTCAACACTTATGGTGTGTACATTTGAGCAAAGAGCGTCGAAAACCTGTTTTCCGAACTTCATAAAGGCGGGAGTGATCCCCCCCAAGTTCACCAACTCTTTCTCCATGCCACTGAGCTGAAACGGAAACTCCTTTTCATGTACCTTAATCACGTTTCGATTCTCATCTACCACTATATCGGTACCAAATTGGGCAGCTTCAAAGAAGGCGTCGTCGCTGATGGAAATTCCGAGCAACCCAAGGCTCGGCTGGTTACGGCTATATATGAACGCGAAAGACTTTGCAATCACACACTGCACGCCGCATCCTACAGGCAATTAGTAATAATAAGGGTCGATATAGTCGTCGAAGACTCACCCAGCAATGCAGAAACTGCCTGTTCCCGAGACGAGCCACAACCGAAAGCCTTGCCGGCCACGACGATGTTGTAGCCCTCTGCAACGCTTCTCCGAAAATCTGGATGCGTGAATTCTAGACAATGTGTCCCAAGTGCCTCGTTAGTTCTCGAAGAGACAAGAAATTGCGCTGGGGCAAGCTATTTCATAATCAGCGATTTCGAAAATCTGGAGCATTTACTTGCACGGATAATGCCTTACCGCATCAGTATCGATGAAATCACCCAGCTGATACACCTTGCCTCGAATTACCGGTCCCCGCTCATGTCCTAGGTGTAACGCTTCACTGGAGTGGCTTGAAGCATTAGGACTCAGGTTTTGGGGTACGTCGGGCAGCTTTGTCGCTGGTGGTGGAGATGCCGGTTCGACATAATCTGGCTCTGGACCTGCTGAATTCCTTAGTGATCCTCGGCCCTTTAGGCTCCCCCAGTACACTGGGTCAATGTGGTCGATGAGGGATTGCGGATTGGTGATTCTCATGGAGAACGACGAGGCAGCAACAGTGGCAGCAGAACCGAGATTCCCGATTGACCCTGTTTCAAGTCAGTCTGGTTACAATGTAGCAACGTACATCACATTTACCTTTTCCCATTCTGTTCACGAAGTTCCTGTTCTGAGATGATAACCAGACTTCCCCTTCTCCAGCCTTATCAGCCGACATCCCCACACAGTAACTGCACCCTGGGATTCCGATCTCAAATCCGGCTTGTTCGTATACTTCTGCAAGTCCGGTCTTGCGTAGCATGTCTGTGATGGGCCGAGATCCCGGTACAACCTTTCTCTTTCCTTTGGAGACAGGCCTCAGGCCATTCTTCAGTCCTTGATCAAGTACTAGAGCACCCAATATGATATCCTCCTCTGCGGTCGTACAAGCTCCAATGAAGCAGCCGTCTAGCTCCGTATCCAGCACTTCCGTAACGGAAACTACATCATCTGGGTTCGGATACTTGGCAATACTTGGCTCCGCCCTCGAAAGATCGATCTCGTGCGTCTCGGCATAGACGGCGTTCTGGTCAGGCCGAAAATAGTGAGACCCGTTTCGATGTCGAGCAACTTTGCGGGAGTCGATAAAGCTTTTTGTGACATGGTCCGGTACGAATATGCCTGTGATGCCCCCAAACTCCGTCGTCATGTTCGCTATAGCAAACCTAGCGTCAGGGGATAGGTATTTAAGGCCTGGCCCAGTGTATTCAACAACTCGGTCTGCGGCAACCGTGTTTCGCTTGAGCTGCTGCAACACATAAAGTATAACATCTTTTCCACCAATGCCTCTGCCAGGTTTGCCGGTGAATCGGATGTTGACTACCTCAGGAACCTTGAACCATGTGGTTCCTGTCACTAGCCCCATAGTCACGTCCGCCGCTCCCAGGCCTATAGAGAGACACCCATTAGCACCAGATGAGCATGTGTGTGAATCGGCACCGATGATCAACATTCCAGGCTGTGCACGCTCTCTGTAGAACTCTGTGTGCATAATCGTGTACTAGGGGATTACTTTAGTGCCTGTTCGCAAGCTTGAAGGGTATGACGTACGTTCATTCCTTGGTACTCGGTCATCTTGAAGACTTTCTTTGCTCTCTCAGAGGACTTGATGAGCCTAGAAATTATGGGGTCATTGTTTACCCTAGGATCAACAACATGATCACCGGCAAGCCAGAACCGATCGTTTCGGAAGACGCCAGGTTGACCGAGGTTATCGTATGTCTGTTCCATGCTGCTCCAAGAAGCCTCGGACGCCATGATCCAATCAATAGATACCCTTATAGTTTCTCCAGTCCTGACATAGCCCTTCGGTTCGATGTCGTGAATAGCGAATATCTTCTCCGTCAGTGTCATCGGTGGTCTTCCCGGCGGCTTGACCCGTCCTACGGCGACTTCTCCCTTGTAGACTTTATCAGCTGAATTGAGGGATTCTAACCCTTCACGTAATAGTTAGATATTATCTCAAAGATTACTGCGTTCCTGCGCTCGATTACACAACTCACAGGCAGAAATCAGAAACCCCAATTCCTTGACATCGTTGCCACTGAGATCCGAGTCTAAATCTAGACCCAAACCACCATAGTCTGGTGGTGTCTGAGCAATGTCTAAAACATTTTGAATTGCTTCTGCTTCGCGTTGATAGTTAATAGATTGGAGTTTTGTTATACATTGCGCCAAAGCGTGCAATGGTGTAGTCGCATCTGATGAAGTCAGTCGCCCAATCTGGCTGGTAGTAGCTATACCAATAACCTTACCTATGCTTGTCGCATTGCCTAAATCCACTCCTCTCGATGTATTGAGAAGTTTGCTGAGTTCGTCGACAAAGCCGGCAGTTGAAGCAACGTTAGGAGAGGTTATCGCCATGACTGAACAAGCTGTTAGGCATGAACTTGGGATGGAGGTATTTGAGTGTATTAAGATGAACTTTACATAGAATATTGATACCCTCTCGACCAATGTATTTAATCTGATTTATAACCAAGAACATATGCGTCTCGGTGCCGACCTGCCTTCCATCGGTGCCACGTAGTCGGGGAATCGGCCAGAGTCCGGCGAACATCGGCAAGCTCGCCGATGTGCCCGGTCGCAGCCCCCCTTAATCGGGGAGAATAAGTCACTTTGTAAACTTTCTTCGGCTGTAACTGTCAGTATATAATTGGCTTGCCTCATTATCAACTTCTCATGACATTGCACTCAATTATCAAGTTATCAGTAAAGAGCCTCATCGCCAACCCCGACACGACGGCAGCGCAAAATGGCCACCACTAACGGAACCGCATCACCAAATGCACGTCAACTTTCAGCTGTAGACAATCTTCGCAAGGCGCTCAGTACCCCAGGGGAGATTGTGGTGGCTCCTGGTGTGTATGATGGGTTTACTGCACGGATTGCGGTTGATGCAGGACACAAATGCCTATACATGGTACAAGTCACCCAAGCGAGAATATAAGAATTTGCTGCTAATACAGGTTGTGAAAATAGACTGGGGCTGGTGTCACGATGTCTCGACTTGGCATGCCTGACTTAGGAGTTGCTACGCTAAACGACATGAGAGACTCTGCCTCCGTGATAGCCTCGCTTGACCCATCTATCCCTCTCATTGCGGATGCTGATACCGGTTACGGAGGTGAGTTCATTACAGTCGCCCTTGCTGAAGTTTAGCTAACTGTCTTGTATCAAAGGCCCACTGATGGTAGGCCGCACAGTATCTCAATACATCAAAGCAGGCGTAGCAGCCCTCCACCTCGAAGACCAGGTGCAGACCAAGAGGTGCGGGCACTTACTCGGCAAGCAACTCGTATCAGAAGACGAGTTCGTATCGCGGATCCGGGCGGCCTACCTAGCCCGCGAGAGAGAACAGGGCGATATCGTCCTCATCGCCAGGACCGATGCTCTGCAGTCTCTCGGATACGACGAGTCCCGTAACAGGCTCAAGAAGGCCGTCGCAGCCGGGGCGGACGTCGTGTTCCTGGAGGGCATCACGACGAAGGAGCAGGGCAGGCAGATCTGTGCAGATCTAGCGCCGACGCCCGTGCTCTTCAACTGCGTCAGCGGCGGCGTGTCGCCCGAGCTGTCGGCCGCGGAGGCGCGGGAGCTGGGGTTCAAGATCATCATATTCCCGGGCTTCGCGCTGTTGCCGGTGTACGAGACGGTGTCGAGATTGGCCAAAAGGTTGGTGGAAACCGGCACCCCATCGCTGAGCACGCAGAATATATCGCCCAAGAAGATTTTTGAGGTCTGCGGGTTGAAGGATTGTATTGCATTCGATCTGGCGGCTGGTGGTAAAATGTATGATTCGGAGATCTAGTCTGACTATATGCTTCTCAGGTTTTTATGATATGTATGAGCGGGTGTCGAGTACTTGGGAGTATTTGACACTCTATTGAGGTTTATATTTTTACACTTGTATTTCAAAAGATCAATATCTTCCCTCTATACATCAGAGAAATGTTTGAATCAAGGATGATTGAGTGGTGATGGAGGGGTACAAGAACGGCAAGATACAGCAAGCACAATACTTATACATCGTAGCAGTTAAATAACTTCACAAAGACTAATAGATACTTACTAAATTGTCAGTCAGATGATTGACACCTTTGATGTTGGAGGGAGCTAGTAATAATAACCACCTATTAGAGACTGAGCAAGATTAACTAAGTGATAAATTACCTAACCATATATAAGATCAACCTGAAAACCTACAAAGTAGTTAGACCCTTGAGTACAACCTATAGTCAATATGACAGAATATAATCTGCCTCCACGTGCAAGAAACTCTCGGTTTCCTCTTCGAGGCTGGCAGCCCGCTCCGCCTCAATTTCTAAGGCTGTTTCTAGTTACCGAATTGAACAGGTATGTTAGGCTGTTCTGTAATCATATATAAACTGACTTGAACACCCGAGGGAACTCAGTGGTTTACCCCTTTCTAATATTGCTATATTTATTGGAGATTTTTCAACCCCAACT
>MU385715.1:1120537-1289247 GCA_022497155.1 Whalleya microplaca | reverse complement strand
ACCCCCCACCCCCCCCTCCCCCTGATGTTATCATCATAGGAGAAAAAATGAGAAAACATCATATCTCTAGCCGTAGCGGTAGCAATTTATCTACACCATAGTATGAGATCTTTTCTTTCTACACCTTTGGAGAAGTTTCAGGTCTCCATAGAGATCAAATTCATACCTTTTCCAAAAGTGGGTTTACTTTCTTAGTTCTTGGGTCCTTCATCTGAAGCTCGCCAAAAACTTACTATCAATAGCTCTTGTCTCTTAAGCTCTCCATCAATAGTAGATTTCAATGTAATATACCATTATATCCAGAAATATCCACTCAACTCCATTCATCTGCATGTTGACGATATTGACGCGTCGAATCTTGGCATACATAATCTACAATATGGACTACGGGTCGAAGGCATCGAAATCAAAGACGTATGCAACGGCATTAGTGACGAAGGATTACAGGAGAGGTCTAGAGGGCAGAGGTGGAGGTCCTCGCGGTGCGTGTCATGCAAGGTGCTATATCTCCGTTGTGCTGTTACATGGGGGCATGCGGTGCGACCTCCTTTGACCTGGGCAAGGGCGGCAAGAAACATCAAGGCTAGTCGAGGCGCCGGTTGTGAGGTCGGTCTGGGATATTTCCCTTTTGGGTTTCAGACTGGGGATCCATTACTCATGTCTTACAGTTTGACTCGCATAAAGCGTTTATAATTTAATCTGCATCTCATATCTATAATGGAGAGCTCACTAATTTCTGTCGTCTTTTCATATGTATGTATATTGATGGAGTATATTATACAGCAATGATATGCAGCTGAAGCTGACGTGTCTGTTGCGGTATCGTTTATTGAAGGCGGAGCTTTCCTTATTCATGACTGAGACGCGGAACGGATGTGCAGGTCGGAGTGGGTACTTAGAATCGGGACTGCGGAAAAGGGGGGCCTAGCACCGGAGTGTAACCTGAAACTCGGCGGCTGAACGAGCTAGCAAATCCGAACAAACTCTAAACCTGGAAATCTCTTGGGTCTCAACCTTAGCGAATATGAAGCAGAGTAATTTAATCTTTCCCCAGGCATTGAAAGTTACATCACAGGGATTGTAGAGTTATGGGCCACTGTATGCAAATTTGGCAGACGGGAGGATGCACGTGCATACACCTGTAAACTGTAAGTAGGTAATAAATCGCTAAGCCGTCCTAAGGATTTATCGATCGATCGGGAGACAAGCTTAGCAATTGCTAACATCGGAGCTAGATGCGAGATATTGATCGTTTAATTCTTGGTTTTGACCGTGACTAGATTGTTTTCTACACATACATTAAAGAGGTATATCATTAGTGGTTGTAAACTGTAACCTGGGCTGAGTTGCTGGCCGATGCAACAGAGTACCTTAGTAATACGTACAACGGAGTAACACTCTCTCCCGCGATGATAACGGCTTGGCTTGTATTTTCATTAGAACAATTGGTTACAATTGTTACTCTGATCCTCACTCCGCCTTGAAAAAGCTGCATGAATCAAAAGGACATGTTACTGTGTTGGCCACTGGTGAAGCCTGTCTTTCCAGGTTATGGTCTTGGCCTGGCAGATGTTACCTTGGAGCTTACTACGCGCAACCGAGGCGGCGCCAATGCTCGCCAAGATTCACGTCAACTGATTTTGACTCAGCGTCAAGATACCAGCAGGCCGGACCGAAACGCGCCCCCTCACGAATTGAGGTCGCCGAACCTGCGAACCTGGGGAAGCAACAGACATCGGATGTCAGACTGGCAGGGCTGGGCTGATCTGATGATGACAGGGAAAAGGGATGAAAATCTGGGGAAAGGAGACTGTATCACCCAATGCGGTTCCAAGAGAAGCTTGGATCAGCAATCGATCGAACGGTTTTATCTTGTTCCTCTGGTTGGGCTAGTAGGGGTTAGTGGCTGGTGGCTGTTAGACTGTTTTATTAGGGGCTGGTCGGGGACGGCTAGGGGTGGTTGGCCTGAAGCTGGGGAATGGTCCCGAATGGCCCACGCATGGCTCACGGATGGGCCTATCAGAACCCCTCTATTAGCAAAGGACGAGGACCCCACTCGGCCGAACGCAGCTTGCAATACCCGGGATTGGCCGATTGGCCGATAGGCCGAGTGATTTCCCTCTTTTCCCTCTTTTCCCCTCCAGCCCTCCACAGCCCGCCAGCCCGCCCGCCAGCCCGCCAGCCCTCCCGCCAGCCCTCCAGGTCAACCTGTCAACTGTCGCTCACAGTTGCGTCCAATCAGGCGAATCTTATCCAATGTGCCTCGACGTCAGGATTTTTACCTCGCACCTTGCACCTCGCACCTCGCACCCGCAGAGCCGATACATTACACCAGTGACGAGCACACCAGCAGCACACAGGGCTCCAGCTAACTACATATTATTATTATTATTTTATGTATTTATCTCATGCAGATGCACGACCTCACATACAACACACACACATACACACACATACACACACATACACACACATACCACACATACCACACATACCACACACACAACTATCCGTTGCCGGCCATAGAATTGCTATATTCTGATTGATTGATCTCCCTCATACATATCCATCTTCCGGACCACTTTGACGCAAAGAGATCACGTTGTTGAAAAAGAAGAGACTTGCGCCCATTGTTCTCTCGGCATCGAATACATACATACAGGAGCACGATTTTGCATACACACATCATTTGTTGCCTTGTTACTTAGCGCTGGCCGCCTTCGCTTTGAAGAAGAGCATTGCATTATTGCGTTATCATTACTGCATTCTGCATTTTGGCAAAGAAGACGAACGGACACGCACAACACGATCAACAAGACTCGAGTACCAGCAGCCAGCAAAAGACGAGATATCTCACTTACTGGCCTGGCTTATAACCTGACTTGCATATTATCCTTGGTAGAGAGGTATATAGGTATATCTGTGTGTAGAGGGGCCAAAGGATCTCGGTTAAAACAGCGCAGACCTATACAAGACCTGAACGCCTAACACATCAGCAACCGAGTGGGAATCCAAACCCACACACGTCGCCTCTCCTTTCCGACCCGGCCGAATATTCCTGACCGACATTCCCAAAGGATACCCAACGTCATCAACCCTTCCCTTGCCTCCGATTACTGCCCAGTTGGACTGTTGAAGAACCCTCGATACCCTATCCAGCCGACACGACCACAAACACTACGACACAGACATATCCATCCATCCCTATCTGTACTACACCCTACCCGCAACAAACAAACAAACAAACAAACAAACAAAACTTCCACAGTCCTCCCAAAGCCCAACATGCCCTCCTCCCAACGCCCCTTCTTCCTCTCCTCCTTCCTCGCCGCCTTCCGCCAACAGACACCAACGACGCTCTCGGGCCCCTCATCCGCCGCCGCCTCCGCCTCGACGCAGCCGAACAAACACACGCACCCCTCGCAAGCCGCCACGGGCACGAGCCCCAGCGGCACGCGGTCGCTCTCCTCGGCCTCGCACTCGGCATCACCTTCGCAGAGCGCCTCCCCCCAGCAGCGCGGCTCCGCCGGCGTCATGAACCAGCTCCCCCTGGCGTCGCCGCGCGGCGCCGGCGGCGTGCCGATCCCGGGCCAAGCGCGCCGCCGCGGCAGCGATAGTAGCTCCGAGGGCTTCCGCGACGTCCTCGGCGCCGAGAAGTGGTATATCGGCGGCCGCACGGCGGGTGGCGAGGAGAAGTTTTTTAAGCTGGGGGTTGTTAAGAGGGCGCGGAGTCAGGACCGGTTGAGTCTCGATCGGTTGAGTTTGTGATAGATGTGAAGAAGATGATGAAAAAGAGATGAGAGAGAGAGTGTGTGTGTGTGTGAGCGGGATGGTTCAGAATATGGGAATACATATAGGGCATACATATATACATATACACGGACTACCTAACCCCACCGACCTACGACAGGCACGGATGGGTCGGGATATGATGAATGGGATACATGGCGTTACGGTTGTGCTTGAAGACGGCGTTTGGGATTCCTCATACTACTGGTACGAGTTCGGGGTTGGGGAGGGAGGGAAGCATGAAAGAAAAGAAAAAGAGAAGCAAACTCTACCCGTGCCGGTTTGCGGAAAGCCGGCACCTACTCTCCTCTCACATCTGGAAGACGGCATCACATCAGATCACATCACACTACTACGACACTATTCGACGGATGAAAGCAGGCACAGTCGCTGCGTATATACATACATGTAAATGTATACGCGAGCTTACTCCAGCAAGAGGAAGATAAGCATATGAAGGCTAGCTCTCCGCCGTCGTGGTAGTCGCATCCGACACCACACGCTAGATATACTACCTAGATAGACGATGATGAATGCACAGAGAGAGTGAGAGAAAAGTACCCTGATTGACTCAACTCTATCTATTTATCTAACGTAGCTTATTTGTGATATACCTACCTCATCTTATAGTACCTAGCTATCAAGCACCGGCATATCTCCATGTCTATCACGGCTCGTTTTGTAGTGCAGTGCAATGCAATGGGATCTATTCCTATACTGAATGAAAGCCGCCATCATCACCACATAAACCGCTGCACGGCTCCCCCATCCGCCACCCTCCCATCCGGCGCGTACCAGTAGAACGGCCGCGCCAGGAACATGTACATAGTCCCCAGGTTCACGGCCGCGAACCACGCCGTCTCCAGTATAAGCCGTGCGTCGAATCCTCCCAATACCTCTCCCATTTTTGCGAGGACCTGTGATCCCAGATACTGCGACGCCGCCGCTTGTTCGTTACCAGGTTGAGGTTGGGAAGCGGAAGGGGGAGGGGATGGGGATGGGGATGGGGATGGGGACGGGGACGGCACCCACGAGGGCACGAGGAGACGCCAGAATACCCACGGTAGGATGAAGTACCGCGGTTCCACGAGGGGGGCTGTTACTAGGGAGAGCGTGGTGGCGAGGAGCAGGATCAGGACTGTTGAGGTTGGCGGGGAGGTTGTTGGTGACGAGATTGCCTCTCTGCTGGGAGGAGTAGTATCGTCTTGGTTGGGGGGTTGTGGTTCACCATCGCTTGCGGGTGGTTTCTCTTTTGCTTCACTCTCCTTCTCCTTCTCCTCCTCCTCCTGCTGCTGCTGCTGCTGCTGCTGCTGCTCTTGCCCTTGCAGCCTATCCTGCGTACCCATAAACGGCGACCGGATCCACCGCACCCCTGGCGCCCCCGAAGTCGAGAGGAGCGGGTTCCCCCGCAGACACGCCCAGCAGAGCCAAGCGCAGGCGACGTACGCGGGCACGAGCGCGTACCGCACCCACGGCGCCCGGAGGATGCTGTACCGGAACACGTAGAACATGTAGTGGCGGTTGTCGGCCAGCGTGAAGGGGTGGATGATGGTGTTGAAGCGGACGATCAGCGTCGCGAGACCTGAAGCTAGGATGAGGACGAGGGTGGTGTGGAGGGCGTGGCTGCGTCCTAGGAGGTTGAAGGTTCTGAGGGCGGTGGTTTGTTTGGGGTTTGGGGCCTGGCTGGGGCTCTTCGAGGGAGCAGGAGCTGCTTGTTGGGGCTGGGTTTTAGGGATTGGGGAGCTGGTGGTGGTGTAGTGGTATGCCTTCCCGACGAGGTTCAAGAGCTGAGGGATGAACAGGGGAGCTGAGAAGAATGCGAAGAGCGGCCAGATGTACAACATCTGCGCCAAGTGAAGAGTTGCCACATGATTTGATTTATCCCCTATGCGGAATCAGTGGTGTGTATATGGGACTGAAGATAGGGAGGGAAACGTACCGAGAACGACGCCGCCGTTCCAGCCAATGAAGGAAATAAAGGCCGCGAGAACAAGACGGTGCGGCCAGGCGTACCGGCGCACGATTGTGCCGAGGTTCCACAGGGCGGCAATGGCGATACTCACGACGCAAAGGACCAGGTCTACTCTGTCAGCGATGCATCTAAACTGGAGAGCCGAGACGTACGTACCGATAGGGGATGCTAGAGCCACGGGAGGATCGTGGATGTCTCCCAGCGAGTACCTCCACGCGTAAAACCCGAGCTGCTCCGACAGCGTGCTGAACGTGGGAGTCGGCACTGGTTCTGGAGCCAGGGTCTTGATGCCGTGGACTACCTCCAGTCCGCCCATGTAGACGACGACCCAGAAGATGTTGGTCTGCCTCATGCACAGGGCAAGGAGACCCAGCAGCAGTGTGTTGGAGTCATTTGCCAGCGAAGTCCTCTCCCGACTGACTCGTCTCAGGTGATTGACGTAAGCGAGCAGGACGACGAAGGTCGAGATGACATCCGTGTAGTACAGGCCAGAAAAGAAGAATAGGATGGGAAACAACGCAATGTTGGCTCCCGTCCCGATGGCGTAGGACGAATACCCGCGTAGAGCGCGTGTCTTCGGCCATGATGGCTGCTCAAGCCGGGCTCTGCATAGAACAGCTATCAGAGCTAGGTACGAGACTATGTCGACGTTGAACACCCGAAGATCATAGACTGAACATGTCAGTCCTGATAGCTTGTTGAATAAGATGGTCAAGACGTAGCTTGCGAACCCACTTAGTCAGCAACTCAGCATGAAGGTCCATAGTCGATGAAGCTCACAGTCCTGGAGGCGTGGTGATCATGTCATCCCATACACCATATCGGCCATCGCAATAGACCTGCGCCTGAGGGATGTGGAAGATTTCATCCTACCCTTGCTTAGTCCTAGCCACAACGTCAGATAGTAAAGCGTGCTGGGCTTACGAGGTAAGGTTTCGGGGCGTGTCTAGAGACTAGCAGTAGCCATGCCCGACCGAGGATACCGAAGATGGACACAAACGAGAAGACCGCGAGTGACTTTACAAAAGGCCCTGGCCCTGTTATGTAAGTGCGAACCGCCGCGAATACGAGACTCTGGCGGAGAGACTGGAGAATAAAAGGTGTACTCATGCTGTCGGCTTCGAGTCTTTGAGGACAGAGATGGTGAGTGCACGAACAATACCAACTGAGGCTTTATTTAAAAGACCATCCTCAATGAGCTGACATGTTAGTATATACGAATACACCAACGAATTTTTGTTAGGAGCTCTCCTTACACAGCATATTGTAGAAAGCCTACTACATAGTAGTACTTTGCTGCTAATAATAAGTGACACGATACATAGGAAGCAAGCGAAGGAGCCCGCCAGATGGCAGTCGTTGGAAACGGTCCGGCAACCAGCCGGCATCCACCTCCAACATCGGCCGAAGTCCTGACTGACGAAAAGTCGTATGTCGTTTGAACCACTTCTTGAAGAAATAATATCTGCCCATCTCACCACCCATCTGCCATTGAGGGCTAGAATGCCCAATACACCTCCTTCGCAATGGCCTCTGCACACCGAATAGCCCGGCGCCTGCTCTCGCCGAGCAGCTCCCTCGCCGCCGTCTCCCGACAAGCTCCAAGACAGCAGCTCCTCCATCCACGAATTCCCGCCCGTCATGCCTCGACCTCGGCCGCCTCGGCCGCGACAGACAGTCTACCCATCTCCCGCGTGAAGATCGCCCTCTACGCAACCTCCATCGCCGCCTCCGGCTTCGCGCTCTACGTCTACGCGACGGACACGCGCGCCTTCCCGCACCGCTACATCGTGCCGCGGCTGCTGCGGCTCGTCTTCCCGGACGCCGAGGACGCGCACGACGTCTCCGTCGCCAGCCTGAAGAGCCTGTACCCGCTGAACCTGCACCCGCGCGAGCGCGCCCCCCTCACCTCCCCATCCTGCTCATCCGACCCCGACCTCTCCACCACCGTCTTCGGCGTGCGCCTGGCGAACCCCGTGGGCATCTCCGCGGGGCTGGACAAGCACGCCGAGATCCCGGACGCGCTGTTCGCGCTCGGCGCCGCCGTCGTCGAGGTCGGCGGCGTGACGCCGCTGCCGCAGCCGGGGAACCCGCGCCCGCGCATGTTCCGCGTCCCCGGCCTCGACGGCCTCGTCAACCGGTACGGGCTCAACTCGCGGGGCGCGGACGCGATGGCGGCGCGGCTGCGCGAGCGCGCGAGGCGGTTCGCGCTCTCGCTCGGCCTCAACCCCTCCAACCCCAACATCGAAGAGGCGGGAGTGCCAACCGGGAGCCTGTCGCCGGGGAGACTGCTCCTAGTGCAGATCGCCAAGAACAAGGACACGGACGAGCGCGACGTCGACGCCGTCGCGCGCGACTACGTCTACTGCGTGCGCCGGCTGGCGCCGTACGCGGACGTCCTCGTCGTCAACGTCAGCAGCCCGAACACGCCCGGGCTGCGCGACCTGCAGGCCGCGGGCCCGCTGGCGCGGATCCTGGGCGCCGTCGTCGAGGAGGCGGCGCGGTGCACGGAGCGGGGGGTGAGGCCGAGGGTCATGGTCAAGGTCTCCCCCGACGAGGACGAGGACGCCCAGATCGAGGGCGTCGTGCAGGCCGTCTGGTCCAGCGGCGTCGATGGCGTGATTGTCGGGAACACGACGAAGCGAAGGACGGGGCTCGTGCCTAAGGGTGTGAAGTTGACGGCGAAGGAGCAGCGCGCGTTGACGGAGACGGGGGGGTACTCGGGCCCGATGATGTTCGAGCGCACCGCGGACCTGGTTCGACGGTACCGGACGATGCTGGACGGGCAGGCGTTGCACTTGGCGGCGGACGGGGCGGCGGTGGCGCAGGCGAAGGAGGAGGCGGTGGACGCGAGCATCGCGGCCATCGACGGCACGATCACGGGGCTGCCGGAGGACAAACCACCGGCGGGTGCGAGTCGGGCGCCGGTGGAGCGGAAGGTGATCTTCGCGACGGGAGGCATCAGCAACGGACGCCAGGCCCTGGAGGTCTTGAACGCGGGCGCGAGCGTGGCCATGGTGTACACGGGTCTCGTGTACGGCGGCGCCGGCACCATCACGCGCATGAAGGGCGAGATGAAGCGGGAGATCGCCGAATCGAAGAAATAGAAATCGTAGGCTGTACATCAGGGGGAGGGGTGGATGGTTTTTATGAGATGAGGCAGACTACTACATCTAGAGAGCATGGGATACTGTACCACCACCACCACCACCGGAATAGTAGACAATAGATGAGCTGGCCCGGGTCACTTTCTAGCATATTAGGGATAGAGTCAATGGCACACAAAAAGGGCATTTAAGGATGGTTCAACGAGATCTATTGGTTTTGTCTGTCTTTTGTACAAGAGGTCGCCGTCATACACACGCTACATCCCTGCATCGCGCTCCATTATATCTATGGGAAGGAAACCACTACGCCGGATAGGTAGGTATGCAGTTTAGAAGGGCTGTATGATGAGTTAGCACAGAGAGAAAGAGAGAGAGAAAGATCTAGCCATAAAGGGGTGCAAGGGAGAATGAGGACTGACGTTGTCTGAGGGGGGGATCTCCTTGACGTAGTAGTCGCCGAGGAAGGGGATCTTCATCAGGATATCTCGCTGTACTCTGGGGATGCCGGAGGCGTAGAAGATGACGGCGAAGAGGGCGACACCGCCGAAGGCACCGGCCTTGAAGCCCCTATAATCCGACTCGTCAGCATCATCATCAACATCATCATCCTCCTCTTGCATTCTCCAGAGCCCCAGTGTTGTCATCTGTTTCGAGCCATTATAACCATGGACCAATCACAGCCAAGGGATTTCCAAGATATCCAAATTGTTGCTTCGGCGGGCAGGAAAGGAAATCGGATGGTGCTTACAGTCCTGTGACCTGCTTCAACGTGAACCCGGCCACATTGGGTTGGTAGTGGTACCTGTTCGTCCATCATTGTCAGCCACCAGTCCAAACCACTCTCGAAATATCGTCCTCGGCATGTAGTCGTCCAACGTCTTCCGCCTAGCCGGCGCCCTAGCTCACCCACTACCAGACACAGCGAATCTCCAGAGGTTCCATATCAAATCGGCGCACACTCACTTGGGTCCGTATGGGCTCTTGTAGGTCGGGTATTCGGGAGCCCGTCGAATGGGGGTCTGTAGCATGGACAGGTTAGCTAAGAGCTCAGCACAAGCAGATCGGCGAAGCGCAGCAAGCTGGGTACTATTCACGCCGTAACAAGCTTGCGGTAGTCGTACCTGGAATACCATCTTGACTGGGAGTCGAAGAATGCAAAGGCGCAGAGTCAATTGCGGGTGGATGCTGATTTGGTGGATTTTGGTGACAACTTCAATTGTTCAGGTTCCAGTGCAAGTACTTTGTAGACCTGCGCGACATTCCAGGTTCTTCGACCTCGGGGGAACCCGGCTGGCCGGGATTGTTCAGCCACACGTAAACAGCCACATTTGAACAGCCACAGATCAACAGCCACAGATCAACAGCCACAGATCAACAGCCACGCGTGAGCCACATTAAGTGCTCAGCCACATCACGCTATGTAAGCTTTGGAATGTTCTTATGCGTGTGTCTGCGCGCAGAGTTATGTATGTACAGATTTAGAGCCACTAACAGCATTAAGCTCTCTCCGGAACAATAATCAGGACATACTTCTCCCTTTCTCAACACGCTCGGCAACTGCAGCGCAACTGGCTTACAACATTCATAATGGACAAACAGCTCGATGTCTGCTTCGATCGCGTCGAGAAGGCCTTGGGAACGCTCGTCGACTCCATTGCTAAGTACCATCCATCGACGAACCAGGTCCACGAGCTAGGGGCGGCAGATATCGAGCTGAACAAAGGCTTGGAGGACTGTATGTTCTGCGCATCTCAGAGTGTACGTGTGAGCTGATGGCTGATCGCGGGTATCGCAGTACAAACTCATCAGTCGAATTACCGTCGCATACAAGACCTCCGTGCTGCCACCGCCGCCTTCGATGGCCAGATCAAAGACACACTACAGCTGCTCGCCAATACGCGCAAGGAGCTAGTCAATACATCAGCTACAGTCTTCCCAGATGGGCCCAGCTACGATATCAAGTACGACGAGTTATTGAGCTATGCGCGCCGAATCAGCAAGACCACCATGCCACCTGCTGGTGCCACCAACGGCACACCCAGCGATTCACAACCGAAAGCCGAGAACGGGACTACGGAAACCGCCGCGACGACACCCGGCGAGACTCCAAACGGCACACAATCGCAGCCAACGGGCGAGATTCCGGCGAGCGCGATACAGCAGGCCCTCGAGCCTGCATCGCAGCAGACCGCGACGTCGAGCGGCACCACCTTGCCAGAGCACCTGAACGCGCACCTGAACCCGAACCTCGGCCTCGAGTTCATCCCCTGGCCCAATGAGGAGCAGGTGCGGAAGGGCGCGATAGCATCGATCGCCTACATAGCCGAGCAGGGCATCGACCCGGAGAACTACGACCCGGCAGAGGAGAAGGCCCGCAAGGAGCGCGAGGAGGAGGAGCGCCAGCAAGAGAAAGAGCGGGAACGGCTGAAGCAGGAGGCGGACATGCAGAAGCGGCGGGAAGAGGAGCAGCGCCGGCATGCGGCTCGCCAGAAGGCGGCAGCCGAGAATGCGCAGAGAGGCAGCATCAGCACTGGTGGGAATCCACCCAGTGCCTCGCCAACTGGCGAGAAGAAGCAATTCCAGTTTAGTACGCTGGATGATGATGACGATGACGATGAGGACTAAACTGAGCTGGACTATGTTCTGCCATAGAGGGAGCAGTCTCATGTCTGTCAGCGCACTGCGCCCAAAGAGGATACAGTCTTATCTACATCTATCATCTAACCAAACCAGTAGCTCCCAGTTGTCCATATATCTGGTGATCATAAAGCGTTGTGAAATCTATATTTGTTGGATATTTCGCTACTCCGTACAATACCACGCTCCAACGGATTGTTAATAAGCTGCAGGATTGCGGCACAGTTAATACCCCAACCAATGAGAAAATCATTCGTCGCTAAACGACGAAGATCGTCAGACGACATCATCAAACGCAGCCAGGCAGCTGCTTCGCACTATTTCTCATGATCCCCTCCTCACTGCCGTATATCCCCCACTATGAATGCTCCTAGCCCTCATATATGGATACACTCATGCACAGTGAAATGTTGATCGGACCCTGACACCAGCTGGATCAAGCTAAGTACCAACGGAAACCGCAGCACGATGGATCTCCTCCGTCCGCCCAGGCACCACGGCCACGGCCACGCCCCCGAGCCCAAGCCCATCTTCACGCTCTTCCCGCAGCTACCGCCCGAGATTCGCCACATGATATGGGTCTTCGCGGCCTACGCGCAGCCGCGCCGCCTCTTCCAAGTCGAGCCGCTCCTGCGCACCACCACCACCTCCTCCGCCTGTCTCCGATCCTACAAAACCAATAACGCCCACCCCCCGCAGCATCCCCCCTGCACCGCCGCGCAGCCCTGCAAGCCGCTCCCGCCGCCGGCGCTCCCGCAGGTCAGCCGCGAGGCGCGCTACTGCACCGCGCGCCTCTGCGGCAGCTGGTTCCCGCTGCGCGCGCCCGGGTTCGCGCCCGGCCTCGAGGGCCGCTGGACCTGGTTCAACCCGCGGCGCGACGTGCTGATCGTGCACGCGTGGGACTACGCGTCGGGCTTCGGCGCCGTGGTCGTACCCTCTCCGAATCCAGGCCCCCTGGCGGGCCAGCAGCTGGAGCTCCACCTCGACAACAACCGCCAGGGCCGCAGACGGCTGTTCGACCTCTCGTCCTTCAGCGCGCACATCACCTCGATCGCGATCGGGCTGCGGTCGCTGGTGCACGCGGACGCGGGGCCGCAGGGCGGCGCCCTGCATGATATACACCAGCTCGTCGCTAAGGATTTGCCGGATCGTGCGGTCTGCCCCCGCCTGCGCGAGTTCCTCTTCTTCGACCACGTCCTCGACGTCTGTGTCCCGGCCGATGCGCCCGTGCCCCAGGACCTCTGGCCGCAAGGCGAGGACGCCGTGCTCCTCGACGCTAAGGACCGCGGCGCGCTGGCCAAGATGCTGGCGTTCTATGAGCGCTACGCCCTGGGCCCCGTCGACGCGGGCACGCTTGCGGTGCTCCGCGACCTCGCGGGCCTAGCTACGGGCGCGGACACCCAGACCCAGATTCAGAACCGACAACCCTACGGCGGCGTCGGTCCGGGCATGAGAGGAGTGGCACGCGGCGATGATACTGACTCGGCGTACGCGCGCTACGCGGGCCCGCGGTACACGGACCTGCGCAACATCTGGGTCAAGGCGCACTGGCTGGACATCCCGGTCGATGCGCCGCATAAGATTAGCATGGACCTAGTACAGATGCCACCCGCGCCCGCCGTGCACACACCGCAGTACATCCAGTTCGACGCGCGCCACCCGTGGGTCTACGACGTCCTCGCTGGCATGCCGGCGTTTCGGTTGGTTGTGCTGTTTCGCCTGTGTCGCGGGAGGCATCCGAGGCCTGCGCCCGGGGCCGGTGGTGTTGGTGCTAGTGGTGCTGGTGGGGGCGGTAGTAGTGTCGGTGGTATCGGTGGTATGGGGACCGGGGATGAGGGCAAGGGGAAGGGAAAGGGGAAGAAGTTTGTTGTTATTAAGGATGAGGATGGTAACGCTAAGAGTAAGGATAAGAGTAAAGGTAAGCTTGGGGCTAGGAGTAAGGATGTAAGACGACCGAGTGGCGGGTTTGGACGGGGAGGATTCAGGGGTGACTAGGTGCGATGGGCATGAGAGAATGACACCGTCACCTGGGCATACGGCTAACCTAGCTGGCTTTCCTGACACATGGACGGCTGGAGGAGAGCGGGCAAGGCACGTATATGGGCAAGGAAAATAAAATGTGAGTGCAGGGAATATTTGGGCTTATATGGGTAACCATACAGATTTGTGAAGGAAATATTATCCGGTATAAGGGGGTCTCATGTTTTGTTTCTTCGTCTATGGTATCAATGCATCTATTCGAGTCACATCATTCTGAAGAGATATGAATAGAGTAGGTCATTTGTTTATTTGTGAAGTAGTTGATATAACTGCGCAAGTTTCTTTAGGTTTTTTTTTTTCCCCCTCTAGCTACCTAGAAGGATGCGGCTTAATGAGGTTAAGCAGTTAATTACACTTAGTCAAGGTTATAATCCACTCCACGCTAATCCACGCGTGGGCCACTTTATAGGAGCCACTCCACTCCATTCCACTCTATCTAACCTTTCTGCTAACTAATCTACGTCTACTTAAAGCCCTTGTGGGTAGAAATAGGTAGGTAGGTAGACTAACTGTGGAGTTGGAGGTCTGTTGTTAGTAATTACTAGCAAAATTACTGATTTTCCTAACAGGTATTATAGCTAACAGCTGTGGCTGATATATAGCTGACAGCTATAGCTGATATATGGCTAACAGCTGTGGCTAATTATAGCTAGTATACGCCTCTCTTATAGCTAGTATACGCCTCAAATCTGTGGCTATTTTACGTCCACTTTATAGCCACCCACTCCATATAACCTCCTAGTAGATCCACTTAGCCCATTCCACATAAGTCTATAGTGGATTAAAGTCCACCCATTCCATATGAGTGGCTGGTGGAGTGGGTGGAGTGGATTACAACCCTGCACTTAGTAGCCAATATATCGTTATTGCAAAAACCGTGTGATGGCATCATTCATTGAACAGAGTTGGAAAGCATTACCACTCTAGTAGTCTAACTATAGCGCCCTATATGATCTTGAGGCTATGCCGAGTATTGCCCCTGATTTTGGAGGGTATCACACACCATTCTTCCCCTTGACGAGATGAGAACTTCACCATTACCGAGAGCGTTCCAAACTCCAATTTTATTACATTCAACTCATCCAATTTCTTATACTTTCTCTGCCTGCACCGCCGAAGGCTCCTCTACCGCTAACGCCTTCTTGGTAGCCGCAACCTGACCGACCTTCTCTTCGAAGGCGTGCTGGTGAACCTCGGCACTGCGCCACGCCGACACGCCCGTGTCGAACACGATGTCGATCTCCTCGAGCGTACGCCCGGCCGTCTCGGGGTACAGGAAGAATATGTGGAAGGTCATGGCCGCGCAGAACACGCCGAAGATGATGTACGTCTTCCACACGATGTTCGTGAACGCTGGCGCGACGAAGAACGCGAGCGCGAAATTGAAGCTGTGGAGTGAGTTAGCTCGGAGATTCTACGGGGAAGATGAGGGGGCGCAAGCTTACATCCAGTTCGTAGCGGCGGACAGGCCGACGCCCTTGGCTCGATACTTTAGCGGGAAGACCTCAGAGCAGTAGATCCAGCCTGTTGGGGCCCAGGTGAATCCGTAAATTCCCACGAAGATGTAGGAGCAAGCAATGACACCCTTTGAGGCGGGGCCGAAGATCTCCCAGCGCAGGTTCGCGTTTCCTAGATTTAGATTGAGTTAATTCATCGTCATATATATATATATATGAAAAGGAGACCATGTGGGCATACCCTCGATGGAGTCAACGGGGTGACCGTAGTTTGCCATCAACCCAGCGATCGCGAAGTGGAGAGCCATGCAGACGACAGCGCCAGAGAGCAGAAGGAATCTGCGAGGCACACGGTCGATATAAGGCAGCATTATGCCAGTCGTCACGATGAAGATCACATATTGGATAGCCGAGGAGTAGAGATTGGTGTTTCCAGTCTTTAAAAATTAGCAAAAAGCCACACTGGAGACAAGTGACAAATATGACTTACAAGGCCCGCCATGGAGAAGATGTAGACAATGTAGTACATCGCAACATTACCGCCGAGGAGTTGCTGCCTGCATACATGTCAATACGCACTCTAATTCATATCTAAGGGGGTGGGTACATACCACATCTGCACACTGCATCCACAAAGCGTCCTTTTCCAAATCTTAGGTCCAAATAGACCGAAGAAACCAATATCTTTCGCCTCGGCCGCAATACGAGCAGCTTCTTGCACTATGATACCCAATAAGCACTGCCCGAGCCTCCCAAAATTCTGAATATCTCTTAGTCTAAGACCTACCTTCCTCATATTCGGCTATTACCACCGGGTCGTTACGGTCCCCCTTTGCATGCAGCATAGCAAGCGTATCAAGACACTCTTCCCATTTCTCTTTAGATGCGAGCCATCTAGGTGACTCCGGGAAGAACATAAGCGAGCCCAAGAGCACGAGTGCGGGAACACCCTGGATGCCCCAGGCGATGCGGAATGCGGCCGGGCCTGAGACGCCCTGGGAGCAGCCGTATGAGATCAAGTACATGATGAGGATACCCCATTCGATAGCCCATTGCTGGATACCGACGATACGACCTCGAATGCGGCCGGGGGCGAGCTCTGCGAGATAGACGCAGACTTGGGAGGACGTTACGCCAACTGCGTACACGTGCCTGTGTCAGTAGACAAGACTAAGTCGTTGCTGAACCCTCACTGACCTGAAAGTCCGCTGATTACACGTCCGGCAATCAGGTGTCCGACGTTTTGAGAGCTCAGCTGCAGAACCGAGCCAATAACCCAGATGACAGAAGCAACCATGAGTGAGCCCCGACGGCCTAGGTAATCTGAGAGGAACCCGGCGGCAATGGCACCGACAAAAGAACCAGCAGACATAGAAGCTGTGATCTATTCATTCAACCATGATTAACTCTATGAGCCCATGGGGGGTAAGGGGGTGAGATTGCATACACCACCTTGCAGGGTCGAGTTGGGTGAGCCGAAATAGTCAAGATACTGATCAGTGCCTATCCACGCGCTCATAGAACTATCCCAATGTTAGTGAACGAAGCGCGTCAGCGGTGGATATGGCAATGCTTCATGAGGCATACCTAATATCAAAGCCGAATAGAGCGCCGCCGATGGTGCCAAACGCGGCGAGAACTGATAGGTACGCGTCAGTTCATGCCACTTTAGTATGCTCACTTGTGCTCTCAAATAGGGACCCACCGTAGATATTAGAGATCCGATACATCTTGATGGCATTCAGTCGACGCTGTAGATGATCAACAAGCAACAATTGACTACACCGCGATGGACGAGGGCATATCCAAAGCCTTATGGACAAATAGGTAAATCCCACGGCAGACATGACGAGGGCGGCCAAGGCTATTTATTCCTCCCCATACTTCTACTCCACACGCCTCTCCATGGGGTTTTCTCTATGTAAGATCTCGCGGAGCGAAGAGACCCTACACCGTGGTGACATGGGCTGATTATATGCGCACCAACCACATTCACGATACGAACGACCACGTTATCCACCCCTGACGGCCCCGCAGCCTAGGGTCGGAGGTCGATTATTGCTTACTTGAGAAGGTCACGGAAGTGTTCGGGGGCTTTCACGGGGTTTTTAGGCAATGAATAAGGTCCTCTAAAGTTTCCGGTTTATATAATTTCGAGACTCTATTGTGGTTGATGATGAAATTCTATGGAAAGACTATGAGTAGTTGGCCTGGGGTGGCGTGGTAGTGTGGCATCGCGCCACACGGTAAGCTGTAGGTATTTTCGGGTATGCCACGGATGTGTGAGGTATTTGGTCAATACACCGTTTGTACATGCATACACGTGCCTAGGTATGGTGTTTCTAACAAATTATAGTCTATAGAATGTTTTGGGTATCACGGTATCCCAGACCGTACGGAATACGACGTGTTTTATAACATGGTACGACTCACGGTATGGAAACCTTGAAATAATTGCACCAGCAACAACAACGCCTACACTTCACCAGTTTAATGTTCGCCTCACCCCCAGTAACCCCGCAGAAACCCCCGCAGTCAACCCTCCTGCCCCCACTCCCTCTCTTCTAAAAAGAGCATAGCGTTCAGACTTTAATAAAGCCGCAGGTCTGATCTTCGACCAAAGCAGGAATAGGTAAGAAAGTTCTCAGGTGTTTGTCCACGACGCCGTAGATGATGTCCCTCCTGGCCCATTAGAAACAAACACTGCCAAAATCGCAGCATACGCCGCCGACACAAGCATGACCTCCAGGTTAGACACCTTCAACATGACCGTAACGACACACGAGAAGACAACTATACATGTAGAGATTACAGCAAGCTGGACTCTTCTTGATATATCACGCGATAAAAGCACCAAAGGAACTGTTAGGAAGATGGCCGTAACGGCGGCAAGTACCAAGCGACTGATGACGCCAGCGAGCAGTGTCGTCCTCTGGTAAGACCATCCCGATCTAGCATCAGAGACCCTGAGACGTTCCGAGTCCCCTTGGTATCTTTTACATAGTCTCCAGTAGCGGAAATCCCGCAGCCACTGGTGAATCCACCGTTGGAACGGGTCTTGCTGGGACCGAGGACCCTGGTCAGTTCGAAGGAGCCGAGTCTTATATATCTCGAATAGTGTAAGGTCGTCTCGAAGACTAGACTGTTTCTCGTCATCTAACAATGAGAAGGTCTCCATAGACATGATCTTATTGAAGGTAATCAAGGCTTCGTCTAGATATCTCTCTTAGTGATATCTCTGAGACTGCCCGAGCTGCTACATACCATATTCCTGGAGCAATCTTCGTAGTTTCAGTACAAGGTCACTAGTGATGATCTCATCAAGTTCAGGAATATTTTCATCCTTTTTACTATGTTTTAGCCCAAGTCTATCATTGGTAGCTGGCGCTATATCCAAGCTAAGCCCGGCTTGATAGACAGAGTGGTCGAGCTCTGCAATTTCAGCCTCCAAGAAGCGAAGGTTGAGAAGGTGCGTTGTCTTGAAACGGCGAAATCCATGAAGCGTCAAGTTGTTATCCGCCGTGCTGCTTTGCCAGATTGTAGGAAATTGCCGCTTCACATTTTCTGACATTCCGAATAGATCTCAGAAGCGTATAGAACAATTGATAATTGAAAATGTCTTACTTCTATACTATTATACTTTAAGAGTAAATTCAGCAATCAGTATTGCTACTCCTATATATAGCTAGCAGAGGATAATAGCGTCTGTCCGATCACAAGTATAACATAATTGAGGATGGGTGATAGCTCATATATGTACAAGTAGTACCGGGTTACAAAAGATCGCTAATAAGTAGTAGACCAGAAACACATTTTAACATACTGAACCACAAGCTTCCGTCATACCCCGTAGTGGGTACTAGGAGATAATGCTTATCAACTGTATTGGAGAGGGATGTTGTGTTGTACTTCTCGCAAGCTAGTCCTTATAGGATTGACTTAGACCATATTTAGACGAATCGAATCCTTGTCATCTCCGCATTGGGGCTAGATCTCGAAGCAACGTAGTTGTGAGTGAAATAAAGACATCTGCAATGATTGTGCGAAGCCTTATCTCCTTAGTTGTTTAGACACTTGGCTGTATGATCATTTTCTATTAGGCCGTAAAGCATACAGTATATTTCAAGGCTACCTTGCCTTCCTTTCCCTGTCAATATAGAACAAATGAGAAGGGGGCGCAATGGTCTTATTAATGCATAGTGAAGCTTGAAGGGAGCCAAGCCCCTTAAACTTATGGACAGGCGGCGGCTACATATAGGCAAATTAAGCCTCATGAGTCTATTTCGACAACCCCCTTTGGAGGGACCACTATAATTTATACAAAACTAAAGCGTCCTCATCTACATATCTGTTAGTTTTCCTCAACCTTAGGGTGTTTCCTTTTTGAACCTGCGAGACTTCGAGTTCTGGGGTTACCTACCCGTCCTAGAAATTTACGAAAGAGCGTTACTGGATTTACAGGAATATAAAATATATACTGCGGTTGGAGGCCAAATTATTATACCCCTGTCTTGTACCTCACTTTAATAAATGAACCACGCCATATTAATTTAGTGCTAGCTTATATTGTATTTTATATCCGACTAAATTACTGTTGAACGCGTATTTTTTACGCGTTTTTAAAGCTGTTACCACCTAGCTGTAGCATTTTAAAGCCGTTTTTTTAACTGATTCTAATAATTATCTAATATGACTACCTTTAAGAGACGCCTTGCTGGCTGCTATATAAAGTACCTTAACGAATTTTAACGGATACGAATTCGGGCTTTTTATTACGATGGTAATTTAGGTCTTTCGGAAATAAAATAACGGACTGGTTTTTTTCTTTTTTAAATAAAACATTCCATTTGCGCCAAAGAAGCTAAACTTAAATCTCGATTTAGCCGGAAACGTGTAATAACTGCCGAGCAGGAAGAGGAATTAGTCGAATATATTATTTTTTTAAAGACAGCTTGCTGTAAGACGTTTTTTAAACTCTTTTTTTGTTTTTTTGCCGGCGTTTTTAGTGAATACGCTATTCGATATACCTTCCGCCGTTTCGGCTTTACTCGCCGCGTTGCTCGCCGTAAGCTTCCTATTTCCGAAAAAAACCGCAAAGCTCGGCTAATATAAGCTGAGGAATATAAGGACTAAACCCTTAAATAATAGGCTTAGATTTTTTAGACGGACGAAACTTAGATTATAGGAGGCTATTACCGCAAATGTTACGTTACCCGCCGTCTAAAAGAAAAATATAATTCTATATATATAATGGAAAAGCATTAACGTAAGGGCGGATAAATGTTTTGGGGGTTTTTTTTAAGTGCTTACGGCAAAGGACCTGGTTTTTTTTTGGGAAAAAGACTGGGGAAAAATTACTGTTTTAATGTATCGGTAATATATAATTTCTATAATTTATAATTATATTTAGCATGCTTTTAATATTGGAAAGCCGATATATTTAATGCAAAATAAAGCACCCGGGCATTTAGTAAAAGAGACTAAAAATAACTTTTAAGCGCGCGGAATTCCTATTATATATTGGCCTGCCTATTCCCCTAACCTTAACCTTATTAAGTCCTGCTAAAATTAAATAAAAGACTATATTAAGGACTGTTACGGGGATATAAATAAGCCGAAATACCCTTAATTACGGTAATGAGTTTAAGAAGTATAAGAAGCGCTGCTAAAGTTTTATATATACGAATTATTAGATTTTATGCCGAAACGCTATAAGGTAGTGATAAACGCCGATAGGATATATATAAAATATTAGGAATAGTGGCATTTATTTTTAACATTATAATATTTGTAATAACTATTTGTGTTATATTAATGTGGTTTGTTTTGTTTAAAAAACGTATTAAGAAATAACTTAAGTTACATTTATGAGATATTAGGAATCTTGGCTTGTATTACTAGCGTGGGCACTTAACAGGGGTAAAAAACCTACCTATAATATCAAGTATCTATATAGATTTAACAAGATCTAAAGGATATCATAACAGATATCCAGATGTATCTCATCGATGAAGTGTCTTATGGTCGACGCCATGCGACCGATTCAAAGAGCAATACTAGAGCTTAAAACCTATACCACAATGCCACGTTGCCACGTTTCCTTCGGGTGATTCAACAAATAAGTGTTTTGCTTCCTACTCTTACCGAGGTGCAGCATTGCCAAACGCCACCACAAAGCAACCACCTGCATCATAGATCTCGTGTTAAGAGGTAATATATTTTCCAGTGGCTCCACTTATTGTTGAGAAGTAGTCCTTTCTATGCATATAAGCACTTAATTTTCCTTAAGTTTTCAGAGATTGCCTAACCTAGCTGCCTAGGAGTTTTAGAAGTTTAGAAGTAATTATGTGGAGGCTGTGCCGGAGCCTGCTTTAACGGTTGCGCAGTCAGTGCATATATGTGGCTTATTATTATAGTTACAGTGTGTATAAAGATTATTTAGGTGCTGCCGTAATTACTTTAGTAAAAATTATATAAAGATCTAAAATCCGAAAGATCTTCTAGTTATAGAAGATCTCTTTTTAAGTTTATGGATTTCGGAGTAATATTGTTCCGAGATTTATAGGCTTAAAAGAGATTTTTAATATCTCTATTATTATAATACACCCTTTATTTTAGTAGAAGATCCTAAAGAGATATTTATAATTATATAAATATAAATAAAAATAGCTACTTAAAGCTTATTTAATAAATATATAGCTATATCTATAATCCGTTATTTAGTAATTTATTAGAGTTTTAGCTAGTATAGTTGGGAATAGTTTCCCCGGTAATAATCCCGTTAGTTATTATAGGATTTTATTTTTTATAATATTATAAGATCTTTTTTTAATGCCTAAAATCTTTTAGACTTTTCGAATATCGTAATAATAATTTTGTAAATTCTTAGAATGCTTTCGCGATTACCGCGCTTTTTTTACCTATATCGCTAATTTTATTATAGCAATTATTAAGTATTATTTTCGCATTTTTAGATCTTTTATTATTATTTTAAGCTTTTTTGCAATAAGTAATTGCGTAATTATATATATTTAAAGTTACGTTTAATTAATAAATACGTAAATTTTCGCAATTATTACCCTAAATTATAGCTTTAAAACGTAATCTTTCGGTTTATAGCTATAAGTATATCTATTACGCTCGCTAAAAAATCGTTAAGCTTAAAAGAAAGCGTTATGTTTGTAAAAAAAAAGCGATATATTCCTTTGTTCGCTTACATAAATAATACCGCGCTACTAATTTAAAATATTATCGCGTTATTTTTAAAAATAGTTAGCTTTTATTACTAAGCTTTCCGCCGGGTTCGCTTCCCGTTCCCGCCTTTAGTAATAAAATTTTTAAGCTTATTATTTAGGACCCCTAAAGCTTTTTAGGGAATGATTTTTTGCGTCCCGGCAGTAAGATTTCCGGTAGTAAAAGCTTCCCCGAAAAGCCTAATAATAGTAAGGACTTCCCCGAAAAGCCTAACGATATTGTTATGTTCGAGTAGCCCGAGAACGAGCCCGAAACTTATATTATAAAAAAGAAGGGGCGAAAAAGCGGTAATTTTTTTAGTGACGAAAATAAGGAGGAGTTTCCGGATAATAAGGTAAAGGAGTAAGCTTTGCTTTCTAAAATTTTCGATCCCGATTCCAGTAGTAAGCAAGAGCCGGAGCAAACTGCCGAACTTTTAAAGCTCGACTTTAGTAAAAACGATTTTAATATTTCTTTATTTTTTCTCCCTATCTATTAAAAGTTCGGCTTTATTAAGCTTCCGAATTTATTAAATAATAAAGGCGATACTTCCTTTTAAGTTCTAATTACTCCTAAAAAAAGTTTCGGTATTAATAATTTTATAATAATTTTTATACCGCTTTTAACGATCCCTTTCGGTACCTATAGCATTACAATTCCGAGTTCTGCCGATACCCTTACCCGTAAGAAAAAAAGCATCCCACGCCCTAGCGTTATTTCTATTTTTCGCGCCGATTTTTATATTTGTTATATTTATATTTTAAAATTTAATAAAATTGCGTTTTATAAATGTCTAAAAGTATCTCGAGATTTCTATTATTATAAATGCGGCTTAGGTTATTTTTGCTGCCTAAAATAAAATTTTTTAACTCTTTTTTAAAAAGCTTAATAGGCTAATATAGGTTTTTATAGCCCTCCCTAGCTTTTTTATGCCGCTTACCGTTACGTTTATTTATATAATATTACCGATTTTATTATAAGTTCCTTTAACGATTTTAAAACTAATAGTATATTAATTTTTTTATTTTTTATAACGTTACCGGGCTTTTAGTAAAGATTTTAGCGAGTTTATTATATATATTTATAATAACGGTCCTATTTTTGCTAGCGTTAGTAAAAAGCTTCTCGCTATTAGCCCGGAAGCTTTTTCGATTTCTGTTTTTTAGCCTATTATAAGCCCTTCCGCTTTTATAATTCCTAGCTCGTTAGTTCTTTCGGTAGCTCGCTTTTTTATCGCTTTTATAATTTCTAGTTTGTCGGTTCTTTTGGAAGTTTGCCCTACGAACGTAATTTCTACTTTAGTTATTGCTAGCTCGTCCGGCTTTATTTTTTCGGCTTTTTAGTTAGAAAAAAATCGTTTAATTTACGTTATAAAGCTTCTAAAAAAGCTCGTAAATTTTTTAGGCTTAAGTTAAGTTATTCTTCCGGGTTTTATTATATATTAAGCTTTATCTAATTAGTAAAGATTTTTTGCTTTTATATTTTTTATCGGTAAGGCTTATAAGCCTAGTTATTAAGAAATAAGTTTACGTTCGGTATTTTGTTAGTTTTAAATTAAAATACAAGTTTATTATTTATTATTAAAATAGTTTTCTTTTATTTTATCCTTTTTATAGGAGTTTGTAAAGTTATTAAATATATAAGTTTAAGCTAAGCTCGCTTCTTATATTCCTTAACGATTTATAATTATAGCTTTACTATTTTAAAGGTTTAATAAAATTTTAAAATATTCGAATGTTTGTTTAGAAAGCCTTTTAGTAAGTTTGTCTGCTAGTATTTAATCTATAGTTAAATAAGTTATTTCGAAACTCCCTTTAATATATTTTTAACGAAATTATATATTTTAAATATTGATATAACGGAGCCTGGTATTAATTTTAAGTCCTTTTTTAGTAACGAGCTTAATCGTTTATTAATTGTTATAAAAAATCCTCTATAGCTTTCTAAAATTTAAGGTAATATTTTGGAATAACCGCTTTAAAACTATACTTTCTTTAGCTATATGTTTAAGAGTTATAACTTTAGCTTTAATTATTGAGGTAGATATAGTGCTTTACCTAATGGCCTTTTATATAATAGTACCCCTAAAAAGGGATATAATATACCTATAGAAAGATTTTCGAGATTCTGTATTATTTATAAAAGAAACGTTACTTATAATAATTAGAGCTTGCTTTCTAGAGCTCTTACTTTTATACCTAATACTTAGAAAGCGCGTGGCGTATAAGTAACGGATTACTTAATTTATTGCTGCTATATATTTCGAGTTTAAGTTAGTGAGGAAATAGGAGAGCTGTATTATTATATAAGCTATATTAAGACGTATTATAATCGCGGTATATAAAATCGATCTTATACGCTTTTGGTATTTTTTGATTTATTTTTTCGAAGCTTGCCCTTTATATTTAAAAAGTTCGGCGTATAGTAAAGGGATCGCTAGAAATCAATTATTATTAGCTAAGTTAAAACGTAAGATAATTTTGTCGATATAAGAATTATGGAATAAGGTAATCGATTTTCGCTATCGATTTCTTAATACCTTAATTCCTAAATATTAAAAGATCTCTTTTTATTCCTTAATTTTATATATCTTTTTTATAGCTATAATTAATTTAGTGGCTTTTATTTAGTGCCGATACTTAAATAGTAATAAAAAATTGTCTATATAAAAGATTACGAAAATTTTTTTCCTTTTTGTATAAAAAAGGTAAGGCTTTTTAAGGGAAACGATAAGGCTTAATATTTTAAAAATAGTAGCAAATTTGTTATATTATAATAGGGGTAATTTTTTTAAGCTATATAAAGCTTATAAGATCTTAACGCATTTCTTATTAATCTTAAAGCCGTTAAAAAACTTGTATACTATAGGCTTTAATTTATTACGTAAGGTATTTAAAAACGCGCTTTTAACGTTATATTAAAGAACTTTAAGATTAAATTTTATAGCGAGCGCTATTATTAGCCTAAAGGATTTTATAGCGAACGTAGTAACGTATATGTTTTAAATCGTTCTTTTTTTCTAAAGATTCCCGCGTACTATTATTCTGGCTTTATAGAGCTCCAAATATCTATTTTTATTAAATTTATAAGTGAATATTTATTTTAGGGGTAATAAGTAGTGCTTAATATGCTTTCGATTAATAACCCTTTAAGCTCTTAGGCGTAAAAAATTCCTGATCTCTTTTTTGGCGTTTTTTTTAAAACGATTTCTTAAAAAGTGAGTGTTAAGATTTCTCCAGGTTTTCGGGAGAGTTTTGAAAAAATCATCTCGGTATACGCGTGGCTTATTTGGTATAGCTCTTAAGCGATCCGCCTTATTCTAGTACACTATTGTTGCGATTATTATATGTAGTATTTTATGCTGCCGATTTTCTTCTTAAATAGCTTATAATTAATTAGATATATAGGTATTTAAAAAATTTAACTAGTTTAATTTATTAAATAAAACAATCTCGTTATTTTTATAGAATAGTATAGTAAAGGCTATAGATTTTTACTTTTTATTTTTAATATTTTAATTAAGATTTTTGGGGTTTTTACTTTTTATCCGCTTATTTTCCTTTATGGCAGGTAGGTAGATTTTTCGATTTCGTTTTTTTAATATTAGGTAATTACCGGCTTGTTATTAAGCTTCGTGCTAGCGATTTATATCGTCTTTCGGCTGCTCGTTTAGTCTTTAATAATTACGCGAGTCTTTAATACCGAACTCCTCGGTAAAGTATATTTCCTTTAGAGACTAAAAATTTTTATTATTTACTAATAGTCGAATAACGATTATCGATTTGGCATTACTATAATTTTTTATATTTATTTCGGCACTTATTCCTTAGCTAAAGCTTAGCTATAAAACCTACTTAAAGCTAGGCTCTGGGGTTTTACAAGAAGTTAAAAGTTTATACAACTGATTTTCGGTAAAATTGTTTTTTGGTAGCTTAATAGTAATTAAATTATTAACGATTTTTTTAGGCGCGTTTACCCCCGACTTTTAACTTTATATTTTTTCCAAAATCTCGGGTTTTATAATAAGCTCGTCTTTTATTTAATTGATTTAATTAGATCCCGACTTTATTCCCGGGAGCTTAAAGCTTTCCTATATATTTAATATTTTTATAATTTGTAATAGCTATTTAATATTTTCCGTTTTTATTAATTTATTAGCGAGAGCTTAAGGTATTAGAAGCTTTTGCTTTTTTTGCTTTAATAAGTAATATAGATTTTTGTCGAACCGAATGTTTTTTATAATAATTACTTAATTTAAGCTCGGGATTTAAATACGGTATATATTAGAAGCTTTATAGCTAATTAAATATCCGATATATTCTTTAGGTTCGATTTTAAATAATCTTTTATTTTTTCCGGCCGTACACTCTATTTTAAGCGGGTAAATTCGATAGCTATAGGCGTATATACCGTCCTAATTAGGCTGTAGATCGTTTATTAGCGCTTATATAATTGTTAGGTTATATTACCTAAAATACTGCTTAAATTATAAATCGAATATCTCGTAAGGGGTACGTAAAGCTTTATTTTAAAATGGTGAGATATTATATAAGTAGGTTATTATTTATACGCTTTTTAGCTAAAGCTTTTAAGAAAGCCTAGCTTTTATTTTTATTTTAATTAATTTGTCGATAATTTTTTAATTAGCTCGCTTATTATTTCCTATAGGCTTTTTAATATATAATAAGGGAAGCTTAAGATTTATTCCTTTTTTTTGGGCCTAAAGCTGGTAAGTAGTATATCCCTTAAATTTAATTATAGCTTTCTCGTTATCGCTACGGATCTTATAAATCGGTACCTTATATTGTTTCTAGATTTTGATTTCGAATTGCCGTAGGGTCCCGAAAATATATAGTTAAGCCTTGTTTTTTAGCGGGATAGTAAAAATTACTCCGCTATATTTATTTTTTATTATAAATGTTTATTCCGATTTCTCGTGCCCTTTTTTAAAATCGAAAAGATCTTATAAGATCCTCTAGAAGGGACGGGGTAAAAAATGCTTTAATCGGCGTCGTAATATTATCTAACGAGCGTAGGTTATAATGTAATAAGGATATTTTATTTGCTTTATATTGTTAATTTTTATATTCCGTATATTTATTACTAAAGTTTTTAGCGCTATTAGTTTTAAATAATTTAACCGAATATATTATAAAGCTTTAAAATTCTTTCTCGGGCGTGCGGGATTTTTAAAAGGTTTTTATAGCCTATTTTTCTCTATTATAAAAAAAGCTAATACTTTTGTTACGTTTTATTTAATTTTTTTAAATAAGGTAGCATTAATTACTATAGGCTTATTATAATATAAGGAAAGCTTATTATATTTAATAAAAACTAAGTTGTGCTTTCGAAAAAGCTTTTTAAATATAACGTTATGATTTATAATACCGTACTGTAATAAGTAATCGAGTCTGTAATATTAGATCCCTATATCCCTTAAGCAAATTTCCGAAATAATGTTTATATAGAATTCCTTAATAAGTATTACGTTAATAAGCTTAAGATTTTAAGACTCTTTTTCTCCTTTAACTTAAAAGATCTTAGGGAAGATTTTTTTGTTTTGTCCAGTAATAAGGAAGCTCGAAATATCTGCTTCTATTACTTTATTATTTTAAGTAGGACGGAAGCTTTTTAGGACTATTAATGCCGCGTTATTGACTAAATGGAAAGTTTTATAGTTATCGATAATAGTATATTCCGAGAGTGGGTATTTTTCGAATTTTATTGTAATATAGAAGCCCGGTGATTCTTTAAGTTTAAAATCTTTAATGGGGTCGATTATTATTCCTATAAAGCGGTTAAGGACTGTTAGATTTTGGGATTTTTTTTTAGGCTTTTAACCCTTTCGATTACCTTTATTTCGTAAGCCTTATCTTATTTGTTATTCCTAAAAGTAAATCCTGTTTGCTAGGTTTTTTTATCTAGGGAATTTGAAGCGCTTCTTAATTTCGGTTATACGAGACTTTTTCGGGATGTTAATAGTCCTATCGCTTTTTTTAGTAATGGCGTATTGTAAGATTACGTATAATTTAGGTGTCTAGCGGTATGGACGCTTTTTAGCTGGTAAATAAGGGTATGGTTGCTTATTTTAAGTTCCGGAGTTATTATTAGGCTTGCTTAAAAATTTATTATCGGTAGATCCTTATTTAAAGTTTAAATTATTAAACTGTTTTCCGAGCGTAATAAAAAGGCTTGGAACTTTGTTTCGAGCTTTTAGCTGGTTTTTATATAATAAAGTTCCGAATTAATTTTTGTATTAAGCTAGTGTGATTGGTTAATTCCTTAAACGATTGTCTTTAATAATATTACCGAGCTTTTTTATTGCTTAGTTAGGGGCTAAGCGAGCTTCTATTATATTAAGGAAATTTTTAACCGTTAGTATTTTATTAACTTTAGGAAGTTCGTAAATTTAAGCGTCTATAAAAGCTCGATGTTATTTCGCGTGTTATTTATTAGGTTTAACCGAGCTTTCTTTAGCTTTAATTAATACTTATTGATAGGTTTTTAGTACTATAATTCGAATGCTTGCTATTAAAGGTGTTAAAAAGTTTTTTAAAGTTTTAACGATATTTTGGATTGTAATTTTTTTTTTTTAGAGGCTTATAGTTATTGCTAAAACTCTTAAGTTAGGGTCGACTGTTTTAAGTACTTAATTTTAGATTATGTTATAACGCCTGTAATTGCTATTTTAATTAGTAGCGGTAACGTTATAAGCTTTTGTCTAGTTTTTAAAGCTTTTTATTACCTTTTTATCGGTAGGTTCGGAAGGCTTTTTTGGGGCTTGTAAACGGCCTGATTTTGGTAGAGCTTGCTATTTTTGTAGGCTTTCGTTATAAGGTCGGAAAATCTTTACAACTTTTATAACTTTAACTTCCTTAAGCGTAAGTATTACTGGGGGGAAAGCGTAAGATTTGTTACAGTCGGGAGTGTTTAGGTTAATTAAATATTATATTTTACGGATTTTGTAGTTGGCTTTTAATTAGACGTATTATTTAGGCTAGCTATAATTGTCC
Organism: Whalleya microplaca; assembly: GCA_022497155.1. Lineage (NCBI taxonomy): Eukaryota > Fungi > Ascomycota > Sordariomycetes > Xylariales > Xylariaceae > Whalleya > Whalleya microplaca. The sequence continues at coordinate 1,259,999 of MU385715.1, read as the reverse complement.
TTAAAGAGCGTAGTAACAGGAATTAAATCGGTTGTTAAAAATATAATATTAAGTTTGTTTATAATTCGAAAAGCTGTTATAGAAAAAGAGAGTATAAAAAATAAAATAGTTTAATTTTAATAAATAATTACTGGAGAGTACCGGCTTTAAGCGTTAACCGGGCTTATAACTATTATAGTTATAATATATATAAAGATTATTTAGGTACTGCCGTAATTATTTTAGTAAAAATTGTATAAAGATTTAAGATCCGAAAGATCTTCTAGTTATAGAAGATCTCTTTTTAAGCCTATGGATCTCGGAGTAATATTGCTCCGAGATCTATAGGCTTAAAAGAGATCTTTAATATCCCTATTATCGTGACACTTATTCTTTTGCCAGCCTCAAGATATGTCCAGGCCCTCGACATATCACATACAGAACATGCGCAGGCCAAAGCCATATCTCCAATTCAGCTGCACAGGCTAGTGAAGTGGTGGCGAAGCATTGTGCCGATCTAAGCCCCGAGCTACTCATCGGAAGTCGCACCTGCAACAGACGGTTCATACGAGACAATGGAGTAAAATACATTAGAAGAGAGCCTTACCTTCTGCCTTTCTGCAAGTCTGGGGACGTTTTAAATTCGATTATGACTATTGGTCTGGGTGTTTAAAGTAGATGACAGTTGATAGAGGCAAGCAACTCAGCCTGCTTAAAGCCATATCTTCCTTAGTCACCAAAGACAACACCATACCATCACCGCCACTGGGGAAAATCAATGAATCGATTCGTGGATAGCATCGCATGTACATTCTGCGCTCAGGGTAAAGGTATCATTGCTGAACAGCATTCTAATTCTCCATGATTTTCCAAAACCAGATGGAGGCAGTAAAAATGACAATAGAAGACATTGGAATGTGCGGTAAGCATAATGGCAGATTAATGGGCAGAGAAAATTATATACATGTAACAGCCCTACACAGATCACTTTACTTTGGAGTATCTAGATAGACAAATAGGCATGAAGATATATAATTGAAAGCTAGTGTTTTACACATACATCTGTCTTGTCTTGTCACCTGCGAGTTATCCGTGACGTACGTGAGTATAGAAGCCCTTCACTGCCCTCTCTCCATTCATTTATCTAGTCAATAGCTAACTTAGAGAAAGTAACCTTGTCATAGTTTACTAGGCTCTGTTATTTTCTATCCTTTCTCTCCTTTACGCCCTCGTCATCCATCGTTCTCTATTTGTATTGCCTTATGAGTATTAGCCTCGACAAACGCTTCATCCCCGGTGGTACTTCACTTCATATAACTCTCTTGACAAACAACCGTCGAGACCGCCCAGTCTGGCAATGAAATTTAATTGTGTCGCGCCAATCCTAAGCTCCATTAAAAATCAAGAGCTTGAAGCTATTCTTGTCTTGTTATCCCTGACCATTCAACACCTACACAGGTCAATAGATTATCGAAATGTTTCATAACCAGATATGCGATGTGCTGACGTGTTTCTCATCTTAATACATTAGCCATGCCAAGCCCGAGTGACTAAAAAATTGGTTGGATCTGCGCGGTAGACACCGAATACGTTACCGCCCAAGAATTTCTCGATGAAGGGCACGAAGAGCCTGGATCTGTGGAACGTAATGACAACAACACATATACCTTGGGTAGCATGTGAAAGCATAACGTGGTTATCGCCATATTGCCATATTGTCAATATGGACTTGTCAATGCGGCGAACGTGAGGGTCGGCGTGATGGTAGGTATCGGGGGTGGTGTGCCGAGCGCGAAGCATGACATACGCCTAAGTGACATTGTAGTCAGTTCTGCTGGTTACGCGAATGGGGGCGTTTTCCAGACTGGTTATGGTAGGAATGTACAAGATGAAGGATTTACTCAGACAGGTGTCTGAACCAACCGCCACTGCTTATGCTCGGGGCAATACAAAAGCTCAAAATCCAGTACGCAAGGAAAGGCTACCGTTTCGAAGATACAATCACGATGATCCTCCAAAGGAATCCAAGACTGCGAAAACAATACCAGCGCCCGGACCATGGTTCCTCCAGCACGAGGCATATACCTCTTGGAAGTCAAGAGAAAACTCATTTCTATGGCTCTATGGCATTCAAGGATGCGGAAAAACAATTCTGGCCTCTACTATCATCGAAGATTTAGAGATCAATAAGGTTTACTCTCGCACCGTTCTCTACTTCTACTTCGATTTCAGTGACGATAACGAGCAACATCTTGTTAACGCGATTCGACCACTTTTTAGTCAGATATATGACTGTTTCAATCCCGGTGTGACAATGACAAGAAAAAAGCCGTTCGAGATCAACTTCAGTCACTTTTTTCCTCTTGCGAGGACGGTAGACAACAGCCAATGCTCACATCTTTATGTGTAACTTTTGAGACTATGCTCCAGGAAGCTGGTGAAATTTGGATTGTCTTTGATGCACTCGATGAGTGCAGATCAAGGAACCAATACGGAGCTGGAGAAATGCTGCTTTTGATGAGGAGTCTACTGGACTGCCAGGTGAACATTTAACTTCCTGTGGCAAGTCAACCAGAGCAGGATATTGAAACAGCAATGAAGACATGGGCGTGTAGTTAAGACCTAATCTCTATTTAAGGGTAATTGGTAGATGAAGACATACGTTCGTACATACAGCCAAGAGTGAGACAACACATCCGGGGTTAAATAGGTGGCACTCACGGGCGCAAATACTAAAAGAGACTGAAAGTACACTAGCCGAGAATCCCAATGGAATGTAAGTTTTAGAACATATTTGTCTCTATTCACTAATGTGACATAGGTTTCGGTGGGCGGCGTGCCAGCTGGACGCTTTCGAGACATGTTACAGCCCTCCCGATGTACGACGCGCGCTTGCCAACCGGCCAAAGACCCTGAAACAGACATACGCTCGAATTTTAGCCAATGTTCCAACCGAGAACGAACCGAATCTTGCGATTATTAACCTTTGGTCCACAACCTCTACGACTGGTGGAAGTCGTTGATGCCATCGCGATCGATACTACATACCAACCTCGTTTCAATCCAGAAAACATAATGCCGGTCCCAGAAGAAATATCAAGATATTGTTCTAGCTTAGGTGTTGTTACTAAAGCACGGCTTGGGTCATATATACAGCTAGCACACTTCTCGGTTAAAAAAGATCTTACCTTGAACAGACTAGAAGGAGATATCGCTAAGCATCTTCAAGAGAATATTGCCAAAGACACCATCGCGGAGCTATGTCAAGCTTACATGCTAGACTTGAAAGAAAGGCATAGTTCTAAAAACCTTCATGCCTTGTACCCACTGCCGTTGTATGCTACGGGTTAGTTATTTGACTAAGCTAAGCATGGTCAAAGATACAGCATGAAAGTCCAGAAGCTTGCTTTGATGAAATAGACGCAGGTTATCAGTAGTATAGTAGTTATTATTAGAGAAGTATCATCACTAGAGTCAGAGGAGGAAGAACTTCCTACTATATATAAGCCACAGCTTGTGGGGTGTCCCAGCCACCTGGATTATCAGCCATTCCTATTCCAACATCTATTGCGTGATCTCTCCCGGTTTACCTCTACTTCAGGTGGCCAACAGATAGCAGCTATATCTGCATCGGTGTCATGGTATTGCACCGAGTTGGTTGAAGATGGTCATAAAATAACGTATCAAGAAGGTAGTGTTAGCTTTACACAATACTCAGAAACTGCTATAACCCTTCTCTACGATATAGAAAGATTGGGGTAAGATATCAGTGGAAGACCTGACTTGAGAATTCTGAGCTAGTTAGAATATTGGACTTTTTCACAGGCAGAACTATGGGTCACGCGTTTCACCAAGCTCCTTGATGACCCAGAGACATGTACTTAATACCACCGGAAACCCAGGTAACATGCTGCAAGATGCATCGACATGGTGCAAATGAGCTTAGGGGTACTGCTATTGCAGTTGATCAGAGTCGGGTTAAAATTAGTCCCAGCACAAAGTGAATACTCATGATAGTACCCCCTTTCCCCTTTGCTGTGAATGATACCTATTTAGACCTGCCGGTTTGACATAATTCTGGCTATTATAGTCTGTTGGGATTCATGAGTGAGAAGATTGCACTGTTTTAAGAGGTACATAATGATTATAAATATAGATTATCATACCGTTATTTATTTATTTAGGTATTTATCTTGCGTGGCACATTTTAACATACATGCTCTACCTCGTCAAATGATCGCCAAGGAAAACGCCAGCTGATACTACAAATATTTACGCTCATTATAAGCTGCTCAATTGTTGGGTCCTGTTGTGCTTAGTAGCCTCTCTGCATAGACTTGGTCATCATTGGGTTTTGCCGTATCAATATGCCGGGTTATGGCCTCAAGGTCACTTTAGCGCAGCGGCCGCTGAGCCGCTATGGGTCCGAGCCCAGCCCGAGCTGAGCCCGAGCCTGAATTTTGTATAAAACTATTCAACAATTAATAAGCGCACTGGTTCTTAACACTGTAAGAATGTGGCTAGTGATGCTTTGATTGGCGGGAAATTATTTGATTCGCCCGCACATAATCCAATCGACTCAATCTGGTAATGCCCGCGGACACTGTGAGTAATGAAAATTGGAGAATTATAAAGCTCATTTCTTTTAGGTGTAGTCTAGTAAGTCTTCATACTTGGTTTGCCTATACTAATGACGCCTTTTGTCGATTGAAGGTCCCAGAGCATCAAGTCGTGATAAATTAACATACCATCAAAAATTAGGCAACATCTCCCATTATTTCATTATGGCAACGGATTCAGTGACACTGACTGGAGCATTTGGGGCTTCGATCAACCGTGAGGATAACTATCAAAATGGCAACTGTCCATAGCACTACAGAATATATCGACTAACCTACGCCATTCTAGTTAACACTGGATTGTTCATCAACAATGAGTTCGTACCAAGTAAGAATGGGAGCGTCTTGAGGATTGAGAGTCCGACTACGAGGAAGCAACTTGCTGTAGTATCAGCTGCCACCAAAGAAGATGTTGATGCTGCTGTAGCAGCATCGAGTGTTGCTTTCCGGAAAGGATGGAGGCAGACGCTCCCTTCCGAAAGGTCCCGACTTTTAAACAAGCTTGCTGATCTCGTCGAGCGTGATGCTGATGAGCTTGCCAGCATAGAGGCTCTGGATGCCGGCATTTTGTTCTTGGAATCGAAGGGGTTGCACGTCAACCAGGCGCTTGAGACATTGCGCTACTTTGCGGGCTGGGCTGACAAGATCACCGGCCAGCTATTGCATATACCGCAGGGCTTCGCATACACCAAGCGTGAACCGCTCGGTGTATGTGCTGCCGTTGTTCCGTGGAACTCGCCACTGTATGTACACTTTGGAAATCAAAGGCTGGACGATGAATACTAATTAATGACTCACTAGAATGATCACAATATGGAAGCTTGCGCCAGCGATTGCTGCAGGAAACACGCTCATAATCAAGACGCCTGAACTCACACCTTTGTATGGGCAAAAGCTAGCAGCTCTCGTAAAAGAAGCCGGATTTCCTCCGGGTGTAATCAACATCCTGTGCGGCGAAGGCCACATTGCCGGACAGGCACTGGCTGAGCATCCAGAGGTAAGGAAGATTGCATTCACCGGAAGCACGGCCGTGGGCCGTAAAATCCTCAGGGCAGCATCTGAGTCCAACTTGAAAAAGGTCACGCTCGAGCTAGGCGGTAAAGGACCGTCAATTGTATTTCGTGATGCTGACCTCCAAAACGCGTTATTCTGGACGTCACTCGGTATCACCGCCAACAACGGCCAGGTATGCGCTGCTGGGTCTCGCATCTACGTTCATTCTAGCATATACGAGACGTTCGCAAAGCAGTTTTCTGAACGGCTAGCGAGTGCTGTTCATGGAGACCCCTTACTTCCGGAGACTACTAAAGGCCCTATCGTAAGCGAAGGTCAAAGGGAGAGAGTTCGAGGGTACATTAATCAAGCCAAATCGGCCGGCCTGACTTTACTCGCTGGAGGAGATACTCTGCCTGGCGAGGGTCACTTTCTAGCTAACACTGCATTTTCCGATGTTCCCGAGGGTGCTTCCATTATGCGAGAGGAAATATTCGGGCCCGTTGCGGTATATTTATTCTTCAGTCCTTTTCCTCGTATCCTAGCTGACATTTGTTCCATATTTAGTCCCTTGCAAAATTCGACTCGGAAGATGAGGTTGTTGAAAAGGCGAATAGCACTGAATATGGGCTCAGTTCCGCCATTTTTACGAACGATGTGAGTCGAGCATATCGGGTTGCCGATGCGCTGGAATCAGGGCAAGTCACCATCAATACTTGGGGCTTGCTTAACTCAAACACCCCCTTTGGAGGTATCAAGCAGTCTGGCTTCGGGCGAGACTTAGGGCAGGATGCTTTAGAAGGATGGCTATCCACCAAGACCGTGAAACACTTTTCCCTACCAGCTCCTGCTGAATAGGCATGAGATAAAATTGTACAGACACAATGTCCTATTTGCATCAATTCCATAGGTAGGCAGTCATAACATTTAGGCAATTATACACTTGAATGGTACAGTATGTAGAGATAAAAAGGATAATGGATAAATATGTCACTGCATCTGTATGTCATATACTAAACTGTCAAGGTTGTGATCAACTCCACTGGGACCCCAAAGCGAATTGAAAAAGGGTTGACACGTAGCACTCTTTTATACGTATCCTCGTACACGGTACATAGCGTGGTCTTTTATCCACGAGAGGCCCTTATTTAAGTGAATTGATTACAACTCTATTAAACATTCCAAATACCTACCAAGTTGATTAATGAAGAATACTGATTCTATCATTAGTAATACTGGAACAGAATATATTCCCAGGCAACTGAGTCGCTGACTATATAACCATATTTAAAGTGATTAGACGATGAGCGTGCTCATCACAGGTGATGCTTTCGTTTGCCCCTTTTCCCTTTCTGGGATCACTCACCAATTGCCACCAGAGGATATATACTCCGGGGTAATCCTTAGTATCTAATCACAGATTCAAATACGTATTCGTCATATTCACCACCGCGTTTCCTGCCCCTTTCACATGATAATGCAGGAACAACATTCACTTGAAATTGGCGTCCTATTCATGAATACAGGCAACCTCTTGAAAACTAGCCTTCACTTAAGCCTTACACGAATTATAGTGCGAATATTGCTTTTACGTATGATCAAAAATGTGTCACATCGATGGTAAAGCACCCAGCATATGGCAATATTGTAATTGATAAATCTATTCCCCCATGACTATGCAATTTAATATCTAATTTCATGCACTGGGACGTCCAGCCGACTTATACGCAAGGGCAAAGCGCGGAGTCGAAAAGGTGATCAAGCTACCACGGTGAACAAAGAATGTATCACCTGGAAACAGGATTGCCTTGTTTCCAGCCTCATCCAGGATGTGTAGTTCACCTATTATAAATTAGATGAATTGGATCTCATTTTGCAGCTGAGACCTAGAATACAGGTCAGGGGTACATACCCTTCAGGACGACACCGGTCTCGTCATAGTCATACTTGGGAGCTGGCTCTGGAACCGCCGCGTATTCGAGCAGGAACGTAGATCCGGTCAACGGGTTTGCCTCGCCTTTCTTTGACGTGAACACATCGGCTATGTTGTGTTAGCATAAGCAGGCCAAAATAAATGAAAGAAAAGCATACTAAAGTAGACGGCTGCCGGTGCACCCTCCAATTTAGGTACCCGATGGAAATAATTCTCAGTCTTGTATTCGAAAACCATGATGGCGGCTGGTGTTTCTACTATAGTATCCGAGATAATAGAAAGACTGAAGAAGATTGTATCTTTCTCGTATGTGTTGAGGGGTCAATCTACCTGAATGAGTGTGATGTACTTATATTGTCCAGCTTGGGGTATTTACTTGGCGATGGTAGTGCCCCACCCTTATTGATAGCCTCCGACCAATGGCCAATAAGAGAATGTTCCAAGTCAAGTGTACCTAGCTAGGAACAACAGTCCGCTTAAGTGAGATCCAGATATGAGACTTCAGTATACAGATATTCCGAGTTCGACAGGTTGGTTTCCTGAGAAAATGTTATATCTTCTCGCATTTACGCAACGATCCGATCCCTTGCTGAAGAGGCCGACGAGTAAATTGTGGAAGTGGAAGCTAGAGAGAATCATGACAGTCCATACTCTCTTAAAATTACCTTGCCACAGGCGACACGCCACTAACAAGAAATGGCTATCCCTTTGATATCGATTGCCGACGTGATGGGACCACGGTCTGGATCGCTTCGTTTGGGTGCGTTTACTCCCTCATGGCCATGAGTCCATTAATGAATTCTACCAGTATCTATCAATTCAACATGCCAAGCCATAGCTCAAAGGGGAGCATCCAGGACTCGTCGACTAGATTTTCGAGTTCTATAACTTTCTAGATTCTTTCGCCAGGATTCCTCTCGGGCCGATCTTTGGCATGAAGCTGCGGCGTACTCTCACGCTAGGTAGTGCAGTCCCGTTAGACACAGATTGTCTATTGTGCAGTTGCTTGTAGTTAATAGACTCATCGAGGCCGTTGAAGCAGCAGGCAAACTAACTTATAAGCTTCAGAGGAGAAAGGCCCTACTGGATGGCTGGAACGTCAATGGATGTCATTCCGTCAAAGCATCAGACGAATCAGGGAACTGGATAGACGAGAAATTTTTCCAAAGTGAAACAGAAGACGACTACTCAGGCTCGCTCTGATACTGAAATATCTCTAGTATCACCATCGAGCCATGCCCCACAAGCCTATAAACATGCTTGCAAAAAAATCTGGAATCACTTGACACACATCAAAACGTCACTATGGCGATGTAATAGAAAGCTGTAATGGAGGCGAATTACACTTATTACCACAATGCAAGGTATCTCCTGTGGAGGACGGATTTGATGTCCCTACGTTCCGGCTTAGCCTCTATGATGGCTCACACCTCTTGGTTTATTAGTCCGCACTGCTTGTAGTGTTCTATGATAACTATTGAGCCTTTTCTCCTAACTTAAGCAATCTGAATTCCACATTAACGCGTTGTCAGTCATGTTTTAGTCTTTTAGATTTTCTTCCCTTTCATAAGTTTGTCATTATTTCTATAGGTGCTCTAGGTCGATATGATTACAAATAATAGATTAATATCCATTGCGGGCTAATATACTACGTATTCGTGACTTAGAAGTCTTCGTAACTATCATAGGGGATTTAAGTTTTTCGTACTGAAAAACATAAGAATTTCTTAGAATATGACATGTATCAGACTGTCATCTGTCCTATTCCTTGTACATGGTAGGTCCCCTCCCTACTCGATATGCATGAGCTGGTATTGATGGTCGATCACATGGAGGCTAGTGATAAGCTAGACCTTGCCACCGCAGGGTGGAAAAAATGGCCCAATTAGAAATTAATCCAGCTAGTTGACTACCCCAGATTTTACGATGAGGATGAGCCGGTTCCAAGGTTCCAAACAGTACCCACAGTCCCCGTAATAATGCTAACGACAGAAAGGCATGAGTTGTATTGATTAATTAGTCACACGCAGCAACTGGGCTAAATAGTTGTGCGCCATTTAGCCCAGTTGCTGCGTGTGACCACTACAGCAACCTAGCTACGACCTTCAATTGCAAGATCGACCATTCCGCCGTTTCGATGTTTCGATGCATCCTGGTGGTACCACAGAATAGTAGTTTCGGTGCAAAACTACCCTTGTTACTATGTCGCCAACAACTCTGACGTCCAATGTTTATCTCAGCAAATGGAAGTCACTTTTAGATGGGGATTGCAAATATTAATCCAGAGGCCTAACCATGTTGGGAATATATGGTCTGACCGCTAACCTAGGTAAGTAAGCCGTGAATATCTTATCAAGGATAGCGTCGACCGGAACACAAAGCTCTATCAAGATAGCAGGGAAGTTTAATGCTGTAGTTGTTATCTTTCAATTGGATCTGGTACTCGTACCATAATCATTTTCCGTACCCGCTAGAGACATGAGAGTCAGCGTCAGCTGGTCTACTTGAGGCGTGCTATGTAAATACAATTGAAACAAAACGATGCCTCGTCAAGCATGATCCCCGGGTTTGATATCGATCTTTTTCTATCAAACTCTACAAACTACTTGGTAGCCAATCTGTAGTTAATCATCACGCCAATAATCATGTCAGTAAAGCCATTGCGAGTCATCGTCGTCGGCGCCGGTTTCGGTGGCCTGACGGCTGCAATTGAATGCAAGCTGCGTGGTATGGATGTCGCTCTTGTTGAGACTTACCCAACGAGTCTTGACTATGGCGACATTATCGACTTTTTCCCAAATGGTGGCCGGATCATTGAGAAATGGGCTAACGGCCGCGTTGGTCGTGATCTCATGAAGATTTGCATCAACCAGGGAGACCGCTTCCAATATTGCAAGTCTGACGGCACTGTCATCTTCGAAGAAGACTGGATTCTCGAACCCCATCACTACTGGAGACAGTACGCCGGCCACCGTGGACAGATGCATCAAGTTGTATCTAACTACGCGACTGAGCTTGGTGTTGAGTTCAGGTTCGGCGAGAAAGTTGTCCAGTACATCGATGGGGATCGTCCTGCGGTCGTCACCCACAAGGGAAACCGCTATGAGGGAGACGTTGTGATCGCTGCCGACGGGCCGAGGTCACTTGCACGCCAACAAGTCCTTAACTTACCCGACACGAAAGTTAACAGTGGCTATGCAATCTTCAGGGCCTACTTCACTCTTGGTGACGAACACAGGAAGAACCCATACCTGAAGGACTTTTGTGATCCGACCATCGATCACACCAAGTTGTGGATCGCAAAAGACTTCCATATGATCATATATACCTGGAACCACGGAAAGGATCTTGGCTGGGTATTAACACACAAGGTAAATAAGGCCTCTTTCAGATATCAACGAACAGAAAAGTAGCTGACACCATAAAAGGACTCGGAAGACATTGGAGAGTCATGGTCTTTCCCAGGAAAAATTGAAGATGTCCTTCAATGTTTGAAGGAAGGTGGGTTTGAGCAGCGCCTGGTGGAAGTTGTCAAAGCAACCCCTCCTAAAAATCTGGTGGACTACAAGTTGGTTTGGCGTGATCCTGTGAGGACATGGTTGAGTCCAACGGCGAGGATGGTCCTGATTGGTGATGCTGCTCACTGCCACTTACCAACATCTGCACAGGGCGGAGCACAGGCAATGGAAGACGGCATCGCAGTTGCCATCGCTCTGCAGCGTGCAAATGGTGATGTTCCTCTTGCTTTGAAAGTCTTTGAGAGGATTCGTTTTAATCGCTCCCACGTTACGCATATGGCGTCTATCTCTACCAGAGACGGTTACCATCAAGTAGACTGGGACGGTGATGAACTGCGTCAGCATCCTGAAATCATTAATTTGCCTCGACCGTCATGGGTCATAGAGCATGATGCCGAGGCGAATGCAGAGGAGCACTTTGAGCACTTGGCCCAAGATGTGAAGAACGGCCGTCAAGGAACTATTGAGGAATTAGCACTTCCTGCAGGGGGAGACTACCATCCGACCAGTAGAAGAGTAAAGCATTCTAAGAATGCGCCCATCAAATGAGGCACAACAATAACTACTGACATAAGAAAGCTCAGAATGACATAAACGTGTCCTATGTATGTTGCGCAAGTTTTACGGTACTTATCTACTCGTAAAAAATACAAAATAAAAAAATTCCAAAAATTAACAAATCTTATATTCTAAAAGGTAAAGTATACATATTTGACAGCGATTATCTAGCGCTGCCAGCTGAAATAGTTATAATAAACCAAGTCTTTCAGCTCCTTTATCTTACTATACAGGGCTTGTTTAATACGAGACAGTAAGCAAGGGAGCTATAGTGGTTCTGCAATAGATAGTAGCAAGTTATATGGGCTATTAATGCCTATGGTGGTATTAGGAGACAGCCTAGATGATAACGAGACCCACAGGGGGCGACGCACCCCGCATGATAAACCCGGCTATCAGGGAAACGGACAGAGTGACTTGGTCTAGTCGGTGTCTAGGATACCATGATAAGACAATTTAGCTTTGGACTGGCCCACAGCATCGATAGGTAGTATGCAGTTTTGGGGGGAGTTATGGTTTAAATCTGCTACAGATGACCGTCCATGTACAACTCCTATTGACCCCACTGCTAGATTCGAATGCTTGCAAAGCATTGCCTAGGTGGCGATAGGCTGGCTACACGGCCAATCAGGCTATCGTTTGGGGGTGTAGTATCTGGGTATATAAGCCAAGGGAGAGCATCCTCATATCCCGGCCTTGATGCTGGGTGAGCACCTCAGACATATTCTATGCTTGAGTTCCAAATTGCCCTTTAGAACACACCATGGCAGACACCCACGATAAGAAAGAAGCCTCTCTAACCCAGGTACCCTCAGTCGTCGAGGAGCGCGGCACGCCTAAGATCAAGAAGCGGTTCAACTTCTGGACTGCCTTCGGCATCGCTGTCTGCACCTCGGGATCTGTAAGAGTTTTCTCACTAGATCGCTTTATCTCCAATGTAGCCTTGTCTAATTATAATGTACACAGTGGGAGGGATGGATTGCTTCTTTAGCACAAGGTATATCGGGTGGTGGCGCTGTCGGCCTGGTCTGGGGATGGGTCCTAGTCTCTGTAGGCATCGTCTGCATGAGCTGTTCGCTCTCTGAATTTGTGAGGTTCGTGATTAATCAAATTGTTGTGAAAGACTAACATTTCTTGCTAACTAAACTATTCGCGCAGCATGTGGCCTTCCGCCGGTGGTCAGTATGTCTGGGCTGCCAATCTTTCCTCCCCAAGATATACTCGAATGCTGGTATGTGTTTCCCCAATATGTCGGATCTAGGCGGATAGTCATTGATTGTATTTTGGTTCCATAGAGTTGGTATACCGCTTGGTTTGGACTTGCCGGCATGTGGCTTGGGGCCGTATCTTGCGGTATGGGCGTCGCCGTCCAGGTCCAATCCTATGTCGCTACAGCACGAGACTATGATCCAAAGACGTGGCATGCATTCCTGGTAAGTAGTCGCATTTAATCACCCATATGTAATCTTCTCCAGCTTACACCGCCGGCACGGGCGACAGATATGCATCGTAGCCATGATTTGCTGGATCTTGGTGAATATCTTTTCTGTTCGCAGTTTACACTGGTTGAACCAGGCTGGTATGTATAATTTTTCCACATCTCAATCCATACTGACAGACGACTAGTCTTAATTGTACACGTCGCGGGATACTTCATCGTAATTGGAGTTATGTTAAAGTACACTGAAAATAAACATGACGCCAAGTATGTCTTTACACACTTCGAGAAACAGACTGGATGGGACAGCGACTTCGTTTCGTGGTCTGTTAGTTTGCTCTCGGCATTGTACGCTTTCTTCTCTCTGGATTCGGCCAGCCATTTTAGCGAAGAGATTGAGAATGCCAACAGGCTCGTCCCCCGAGCAAGTCAGTAACCCTCTCGTGTTTTAGACACCTGCGCGTCAATTATTTGACACCTCAACTGACATTTGACATTCGCAGTGGTTTTGCAAGCGGTATCAAGCGCTTTAATGACATTTCCCTTCATCATCGTCATTCTCTTCTGCATCGGGGACACATCAGCTGTGTTGACTTCACGGATTGGATTAATGAGTCCTTTTACGCAAATTGCTGTTAATAGCACCGGAAGTCCCGGTCTGTCTATCTTTATGGCCGGATTGAGCACATTTGTGGCAATGTCAGCTGGATTTGACCTCTGGGGCGCTGCCGCCCGATCCATCTGGTCGATGGCGAGAGATAATGCACTTCCACCTATCTTTGCGCAGATTCACCCGAAATTCGGCGTTCCTGTTCTCGCGAACTTGGTTATGGTTCCCCCATCTATTGGCATTTACTTGATTTACATCTGGAACACCACAGCCTTCTATGGCATCATGGCCGGCGTGCTTGTTGCTTTCCAGTTGTCATACGTACTCCCCATCGGCATCAACATCTTCTACACAAGTTGGAGGAAACCTCTTGTCAAGGGACCATTCAACATGGGGAAATTCTCATGGATTGTGCACTTAATGGCCTTTATTTTTGGATGCTACATGATCCTTTTCATGTCGTTCCCTGTATACTACCCGGTCACTGCAGCCAACATGTAAGAGTCCCTTACTCCTCCATTATGTAGCCTGCTAACAGATTAGGAATTATGCGAGCCCTATCCTTGGGGCTGTGTTCATCTTCGCCTCATTGATGTGGTTTTTCTACGGATCTAAGCACTATGAAGGCCCCCTAGAACTCCTAACGTCTGATGGAGTTCGCCCCGAGGTAGACCTGAAAGATTAGGAAATAAATTGTGCTGCTTATGGTAGGGAATGGTAGATAGGCCTAGGCGGAGAGATTTTTCTCCAAGAATCAATGCAAATCGATGTGTGTTTGTATTCAATTTCCCATGATTGTTAGCGTGGTCAAAGCAGAATGGAGTTTCGGAGAATCTAGATAGATTTTATGGGTGATGCACGGGTGCATGTATAGACTGTGAATGTGATCTACTTGCAATATTAAGGTTTTCCATCGTCTGATCACGCTGAGATAGTTTGCGCTATGCATTCTGGCATCTCGTATATCAATTGAAATAATAGACAGTCAGAAATAAAAGCTATAGCTCAGTTTGTCCCCTAATTCATCAAAGAAGCATCAGACCTTGCGTGGATCCTTGAAGTATGGCTTGAGCGGAACCCAAGAGTCTATGTTGTAGTCCCTCTGTACCTTTCTGCAAGTCTCGAGCCCCCAGTCTGTCACCCCAATCATTAAGGGGCTTTCAAACATGAATGCCATGCTTCCCTCGCCGACTTTCTGGGGAGCTAGGGCAGCCGAGCTTGCACGTGCATGAGTTTCAGCATCAGGGCCATGGGCGCTCATCACATTGTGAAGACTTGCCCCGGCAGCCTTGAAACCGCCGCCGACTTTGGCATCATATTCACCCGTAATCAAGCCCATAAACTCCGACATAGTATTGCGGTGATACCACGGTGGGCGAAATGTGTCCTCTTGTACTAGCCACCGGGGCGGAAAGATGACAAAGTCTGCCTGTGGAGCGCACAGAACAGTATAGATGCTTGGATCCGGATGGTCAAAGGATATAGACCCGATGACGTTGAACCTGCCGAGGTCGTACTTGTAAGGGTAGTAGACACCGTGCCAGCCGACCACATCAAACGGCGTATGGTTTTGAACCGCCGAGAAGAGACGGTTACTATACTTACAGAAGATTGTCCATTCTGAAGACGTATCTTCTTCGAAGCTAGCCGTGGGGGCCTGGAAGTCGCGTGCATTGGCGAGGCCATTGGACCCTATTGGGCCCAGCTCAGGCAGCTTGAAATGACCATCGTATATCTCCAGTATGTATCCCCTTGATGCACCGGCTTCTACATTAACCCTATACTTGATACCACGCGGGATGACGACGATCTCGTTGGGCCGTGCTAGTATGTGGCCGAATTCGGTCTGGATATCCAAGACGCCATGTTGAACGACGATGAGAAAGTCGCCGTCTGACGAATAGAACGCACTGTTTGCAGGCATCGAGACCCCAGCAGCGAATATGTAAATGCCCAGGCCTGTCTTGAGAGCTGGGTTACCAGTGCCTCCGAGTTGCTTTAACCCGGTCACCCAGTCAGCTGTATCGTCGAGATCGAAGGGGTCCCAACGCAGCTGAAGTGGTATTTGATGGATCTTAACCGCATCGTCGCTGGTGACGCTGGATTGTTTGGTGTCGCTTAGCTGGAATGGCAAATGTGAGGCCGAAGGGAGTATTCTGTATAGCCAGGTCTGCAGATTCTCGCTCCGGGGTAGCACAAAGCTCGTTCCTGAGAGCTTCTCAGCGAACAATCCATGCGCGGGCTTCTGGGGTGCATTGGCCCCAATTGGCAAGGTGTTGGGGATAGCCTCAGACCTGAACAATTACTTTTTAGCGATATACCATTCTGAGTTGCCGATCAGCGGGCATCAGACTTACTCATGGTAAGATTGGAACCCGTTGAGGTACGTGAACCTCTCGGGCGTAACGAAGTTGGTAGTGGGCATTGTCGATTCAGTGTATAGGTCAGGATGTGACTAATACAAACTTCGTATTCACGAAGCAAAGAATTACAAAGACCAAGTTCATCTTCTTATCTCCAACTAAGAATTAAATGTAAGTTGGGGTACTTTGCATGCAATTGGCTCTTGCCTGGCAGGCATGCATTGCATGTCCCGAAACTTTCGGGGTCTGCATGAACAACACGAACAATACCGTATGTGCGGGTAGAGGCGGCTTTCGAAATAATTACTATAATGGGTTTAGCATCCCGGTAAGTGTCGGCTCAGGCCAAACTAAAGGCCTTTGCTGCAAGCGTGAGCGCCGCCTCCAGTTACTATATTTTCCACAACGCTAAAGGAGGTGACACGCTAATAGTAGCCCCATATGATGTGCCAGCTACTCAGGTGGGATAGGCGGGATAGGCGGGATAATAGGTGATTGGATGGACACCGACCACTCCAGAATGTCGCGACTACCTACTGTAACTACCGTCAATGATGTATGCAGCCGATTTTGAAGTCTCCGGGTCCTTGCTAAGCCTAGTGTAAGGAAACTTGAGCCTATACAACCTGTGTCCGTTTTATGAAATTATTCTATGAAATTCCCAGTGACCGACAATCCGGCAGCTTACAAACAGAAGTCCTCAGTTGACGAAGTTCAAACCTATATATCATTTTCTAACATCTTCTTGTGCTGCAAGTAGGAATATTTCTAGAGTCGGATTTCTCGGCGCAGCAAATATGGTGTTAAAGTCATGGCTTCCAATTCCTCGTGGCTCCCCGTTCTCGCTGGCCAATATACCATTCGGTATTATCTCAACCGCCTCGCTGTCTAAACGGCGAGCGGCAACAGTTCTGGGAGAACATGTCATCGACCTCGAAGCTTTCGCAGCCAATGGTGGATTCTCAGGCTTGAGTCTCATTAAGGCTCACACGGCCGTCTTTTCTGAGCCAACACTCAATGCCTTCGCCGCGCTTGGTCGTCCTGTTCATAGCGCAGTCAGGACATATCTCCAGCAGGTATTCCAAGATGACACACCATATGCCGGTGTCCTTCGGGACAATAGCGAGCTTAGAGAGCAAAGGGGCGTTATAATTCCTCGGGAACATGTGACAACGCATCTTCCGATGGAAATTGGTGATTACACTGACTTCTTCGCCGGAATAAATCATGCATTCACGGTAGGGTCTCTGTTCCGCGGGCCTGAGAATGCACTTCAACCAAATTACAAGTATTTACCTGTGGCCTATCACGGACGTGCATCATCTATCGTTGTATCCGGCACGCCGGTACGGCGTCCATTAGGTCAAGTACTTCTAAATCCAAAAGCCGACCCCAAAGTACCTACCTTCACTGCTTGCCGGAGACTCGATATTGAGCTAGAGCTTGGTGCGCTCATCTGTACTGGGAACTCCATCGGTGATCCTATTCCTATCAGTAAAGCTGCGGAGCACATATTCGGATACGTGCTCATGAACGACTGGTCGGCTCGGGATCTTCAGACCTGGGAGTACGTTCCTCTGGGTCCTTTCAATGCCAAAAACTTTGCGACCACCATCAGTGCTTGGGTCGTCCTTCCAGATGCGCTAGAGCCTTTTGCCACCCAAGGAATCCCGAACGACAAGGAGATTTTCCCGTACTTGCGCGAGAACAAGGAAAATAACCAATACGACATCCAGCTTCGCGTCGACTTGACAACGAGCCAGAATAAGACGACAACTCTTACCAACGTTAGTGCTAGTAATCTGCTTTGGTCGTTCCCCCAGATGGTGGCGCATCATACCATCGCTGGCTGCCCTATGAGGACTGGCGATCTTCTGGGAAGCGGCACAATTAGCGGCACGGATGATAAGTCCCGGGGGAGTTTGCTAGAGCAGAATCTCGCTGGTAAACAGAGTATCAAGCTGGAGGGAGGAGAGGAAAGATTTTTTCTCCAGGATGGAGACACCGTCACTATCTACGGGGTCTGTGGATCTGACGACGAAAGCCTTGTTGGGTTTGGAGAATGTTCTGGGAAGATTGTCGAGGCTATTTCCATTTAATAGTACTGCGCAACAAAATGTAACTAAATATAACCGGAGGGCCGTGGTTGCGAACATCTGCAGTCACTGGATACTTGTCACGCGGACCTAAAGTGTCACACGGACCTAACATGAGCCCTTGTGACAGTACTTGAGCAGTTTAAACCTGCACCTCGAAACAAAAATGATTGGACCGACGGTTCCTCATTCTACATGCGCCTATTACTTCATCATTGTTAATTATTGTTCATATGCTCTAACAGCAATTCTGCCAGTACTTATGTGTGGCCAGTTGCGCATTGACCTCTGCTGTATGTATACCTGAAGTAAATCATGGATTTCCGTGCCAAACATAATGAGAAAGCACCCGTAGAAAGTCTAGTGGACCACAGATGGCTCTGAGAATCATAGTTATTGTGTTTTAGATATAATGAGAAAATTGTATTGCGCTCAGTAGTAGAGCACTCATCGTTGCTGGCGGTCTATAAAAATAACTAAGCTGTTAGGACATTCATCTGGCTTATTGACACTAAGAAACTTAAACTTATATAGATGGCTTAGGTAAGTATTGTTCTATGTTTCTTTATGTACTTAAGTCCTTCTCATATGAATAGTCCGGGATCACTACCTATTGTGGGATTGAGGCATTCAGCCATAACTCAGGTTGTCATAATCCAATGTGCAAGTCAGTATCTCCTTTTAACCTGGCAGCATAACTTCTTTGTATAATTTTGTTCTGATTTGATCATACACCCATTAGTTTTAAACTGAACCCGATAATCTGCCACTGGGCCATTTCTCAATTTCTGTTGACTTGTAGTAGCAACTAGCAAGTGTCTGGCTCATGATTCAATCATAGTCATCGACTACTGCAAAAGAATGCGGCGGCTACTAGCGGTCGTATGCAGTAAACTTTGGGCATGAGTAAAACCGCTGTATTGAAAGTATACCGCTATAAGTCCAGAATTTTTCCCGTCGTCATTTACGTCTCGTTAGATAGGACACATTGAATTTTCTTTCCTTGTATAACAACGTTCCGAAATTCCCATTTTAAGCTTAAGTCCCAACGCGAAAGTGCCCATCCTCGCATGATGTCCAAACTTTTATAGCGCATTTTCTAAATACGCCATCATGACGCCTTGGTGCAGCGTCTTAGCCACACTCTTAAGGCCTGCATGTGCCTGACATTCGTTATCGTAATACTTCATGTCGTCGACGGAGGCAAACACTGAGATAGCCACGACCGTATAGCCCTGGTTGCGGGCGTCGTCGAATGTCGGGCCGGCTACCACGGACTTAATGTAAGGCTTTCCATCTTTCACAGCCGTGGCGGACACAGTGCGATATAGTTCGATGAGCTTGTTTTGATCCTCCACGGATGGGATCTTGAACAGCGTGACACGATGAATCGGCTTGCCAGACATCACGTTTTCGAGATTGCGGGCTGCTTGTGGGATGGAAAGTGATAGTGTAGAGGTGGTGGGGCAATGGTGAAAGAGTTGATATATTCAAAAAGTACTTCAAGTCTTCGCAATATCGAGTTGTAGATTTCACTGTTTCTTTCGAAAATATGCCAGGCTCATCTAGTTTTGGACATATTTGGCTGCGTTCCCGTGTTATCCGTCCCTATGCCAAAAATAAGTACGAGGATACCAGAGTTCGACTAGTCCATCTAGTCCACATGGTTAGTTTCCTGAACCCCAATCAACAATTGTTCCGCCAGCCAATCTGCAAGGGGTTGGCCTGCATTGGGGTCGTGTTCCTATCTCTACATCTGGCTTGCAGCTGTCACCGCCCGCGCTCATTGATTCACTCATCAATAGAATCTCATCCGCTAGTTGAGATCTTTCATTAAATGTTATTTTCAAATGCTGATTTACCGTACTAATCCCGGTGACGAATTTTTATTTGTATTACACTTTTCATCATGGCTGTTGTCGCTGTCGCTGGAGGGCTTGGTGACATGGGCCGACTCACTACGAAGGAGCTCATGGACATTCAGAAATATGAGGTGTATTCGTTATCGAGGCGAGTGAGTTATCCCATGAAATGAACGCCAAAACCACCATGGGGAACCACAATAACACAACTCCGAAAAAAAAAGCAAGGGAAGGCTGCTGACTGGAACAGCTGCCAAGCTCCCATCCCGAATATACATCGCCTCTGAGCGGAAAGACTTACTTCCCAGTCCTTCAAACAAACTATGGAAATGAAGACGCACTCGTCGAACTGTTCACTCAATACAATGTTCATACAGTAATCTGCACATTCGCGATGGACTTTCAAGATGCTAGTGACGCACAACTGCGACTGATCCGCGCGGCTCAGCGAGCACCGTGTGTTAAACGCTTCATTCCATCCGAGTTTAATATAGACTATGACCTTCCAGACGACATTCTTCCCTATCCGGAGAAACGATTCCATATCGTTGCTCGTCGAGAGCTGGAAAAGACGGCACTGGAGTACACATACATATATCCCGGTATGTTCATGGATTATTTCGGTATGCCCAACATCCAGACCCACTTACGCGAGTTATGCATCGTGCTGGATCCCACAAACCGAAAAGCTGTCATCCCCGGAGACGGGAATGCCAAGATGTCCATGTCTTTCACCAAGGATGTTGCTAGGTATACCGCCTTGGCACTCGAGCTGGAGACATGGCCGAAGGTGCTGAAGACGGTTAACAGCACCG
The DNA here is from genome assembly GCA_022497155.1 of Whalleya microplaca. Lineage (NCBI taxonomy): Eukaryota > Fungi > Ascomycota > Sordariomycetes > Xylariales > Xylariaceae > Whalleya > Whalleya microplaca. The sequence continues at coordinate 1,239,215 of MU385715.1, read as the reverse complement.
TGACCCTTAACCAGCTTCTTGCGCTAGTGGAGGAGAATCTGGGCTATAAGTTGGATGTGACATATGAGTCTGTCGAAAAGCTGAAGAGGCACGAAACGGATGTCTTGCCAAGAAATGTACCCATTGCAGACCAGTTTCCTGGTGGAATGGCTCAGTTGAAGGCATTGATCAGTGATCTCGAGGCTTCGATAGCACTAGGAGCGTACGACCTTGATGACGTGGAAGGTAGTCTTGATCTTGTGAAGACGTTCCAAGAGAAGACGGAGCCGTTGATGACAATTGAAAAGCTGATGCAAATTGCATGGAAGCCTCAATGAGGGAAGGCGATGCGTCTAGTAAGATATAGCACTGAGACGCGTTGGCGAAATAGCTAGTAACAAGGATATTAAACAAGAATTTGAGATTGACCGATGCGTTGCATGATGTCTTGCCATCTTTCTGGGATTGCATGCCCTTGTCTTACAAGGTCACGCTGACCCCAGACTTCGTCGAGAATCTTTGCTCCGCTTTTGGCATTGTAGATGCCGGTAAGATCTAAGCCTGCCCACCTTGAGCGTATATAGTCTCGTTGGTGTGCCACGTCAACCTCGGCTCCGAGGACTACTAGGCACCATCCCAGATTGGCACCGGGTCCTAGGGCGTCGGGAACTAGAGTGAGAAGCTGAAGGGCGTTTTGGAGATAGCTCTCCATCTCTTCTGTCAAAGGTACCTGGGGAGCATGCACAACCCGATAAACATAGATATGACATGCATATCGGAATATCTCCGCCACGGCCACCATCCTTCGGCGTAGCTCCTCGTCTTCTAGCCCCACTTTAGCCGAATATGACTGTGCTGAATTACGGCATAGGATGCCGAGGGACGGTTCCGACTCCGGCGATATCGCGGTTTCGCGGATCTTCTCTTGCAAAGCCTCTGCTTCTTTACGGATTACACCGGGATCATGTCCCAGCACCTTGGAAGCCACAGATAATTGTGAAGCGGCCCACTATCTTCAAGTCAGAGAAGTCCAATGAGATATATGACGGACATGGAACTCACCATGAGTCTTGGCAACCGCGCAGAACACCCGAACAAGGCGTCAATCTCATCCTTCTCGCCGATTTTCCCAGACTCAATCCATGACTGGAGTTCCGTCATGACTGGAAGCCCCATGTTGAGCGCACATTGTGTGTCTATGAGACATATCCAAGTCTTCAGAAAGGGGTCCAAGTCTGAACAGTCACCCCTGGAGCGCACCCAGCCACGAATCGCGTCGTAATGTCCCTTCCATCGACTAGTTCCAGAGAAAACCTTCACAAAAGTGCGTTAGGTTCTATTCTCAACGTGGTAGCTAGGGTTTGAAAGGGTCATAAGCATACCTCGAAAGTCACAAGTAGTAACATGGAAGCCAGTGTAGCCGGGGTGTTAATTAACTCCGGTTTGCTGCATCTGTCCCGTAGGGACTTTGCGGCGGCTCTAAGATATTTGCGGGATACATCATCCCTTGTATGCTGCCATCGACTGTAGTGAGAAGCAGCCACAGCAAGGGCTGCATTTAGTACAGCCGGCTCGTTATAGGCTAGGGGTAATAAAGATCGATAGCCATTCTGGTCATAGTCAACGGCCAGCGCAACCCTGGCCACGTTCTCTGAAGGTTCTGTCAGTAAAGAAAGCATGAAAATGCGAGTGATTGGGACTCCTCACGTAGGTAGTGTTGCATGAAGTAACTCTCTTCAGCAGGGAGGGCTAACTGCGATGTAGAAGTAGGTAGGATTAAGTCATCCAAAAAGGCGGATGGAGACATCGGGGTGCTTGAATCTGTACGCATGTCCTGACGTCTGCGCCGGGACTTCGACTTCGACAGTCCCACTATATCTTCGGGCCATTGGAGCTGGGCCCCGAAGCCACGACAACGCAAACCCTTCTCGGCGCAGTTCCTACAACCTACGCAGACCGCATATCACATCAGCCTATGTCCATGCTGGCACTCTGAGACTAAACTGAAAAAGGCAACAAAACAAGATGGGAGCGGCTCACGAGGCAGAGTCCGGTCACATAATTGTCTCCAACGGAGACAGTTCCAGCAAGACCCCTCATCATTTAACCGCTCAGTTCGAGGTAGAGTTCGTTCCATGTTGACCTTGACGTATGCTGCTTCTCTGGTCGTGACGGGCTACTTTTCCCCTTGATAGTCCTTTCTAGAAGCCGCTGTGCTCGCGGCCCATAGCTATGTCTATTTGGGGTGAATCCGACTGAGGTGATGTCACGGATAGGATCGCCTGGGCTTGAAGAGAGAGACCAAGTCGAGAAATTGTGAGGGGTATGTTCTTTGCCTCTTCATGTTCCTCGGTCTCTCCAAAGATAAAGATGTGGGGGGGGGGCGATCACTTTTCCGGGGTTCACTCTATCAAGACTATTGGATAAGTACCTAGCAACTAGTTTAAGCAGCTAAGCCATTCAGCCAGTGTGAATAGTGGTCCGTGCTCTTCATATAGAAGCGAAAATCTATAATAAGTAGCGAACTGGCTAGCTAGTAGATCTCACATCTGCAATATAAATAATATTTACACCACATGACCCTACAGACGACCCACGACTTCGCGTTGGCTTATTCCAGGTAGACAGGTTCGTGACTTATATCTCGCACACGCATATCTCAAGCTAGGTAACTAGGTAGGGTTTCAAGATAAGCTGGATGGAGTGTGGATCAGATGGCCTGTGCAGTGCGTGGGCTTATCTCTTAACCTCCCAATCCTGCTACTACAGTGTTTACTAGCAATTACGTACGACTGCACACCACATCCACCCTGACTCGCACTTTTTCTGGCCCGATAGTCAATGCCACGGTACTGCGAGGAGGCTGTTGAGCCGGTGCAGCAATGGTGGTACCTAATTGATGGTAGTAATTGATGGTAGTAATTGATGGTAGTAATTGATGGTAGTAATTGATGGTAGTAATTGATGGTAGTAATTGATGGTAGTAATGCACGGACTCCCAGGCATTGAATCTTTGGCCTATAGGCTATCTCGTACCAGGTTGTCTCGTTACGGTTGAGACGGCACGAGTACGCCTTTATCGCACTTATCGATGCAGACTAAGATCTACTTGCTCTTATCCCCTTATCTTCGATGTATCTACTTTATTGATTATATAATTGTAATGCCTTGTTCGTAAATAGTAAGCTCAAGGCATATATAGTAATGGCAGTAGAAAGTATTCGTTAATCGATATCAATTGCTTACTACCTACCTAACACCAAACCGCGCCGAGTTTGAAATGTTTCGCTTCCCATTAGGATATTAATTCATATCCTCCTCTCGTTAACATAGGAGCAAGCCGCCGAGCTTATCAAATTCCAATGATAAACTATGTTACTCGTGTATTCTTTATAGGAAAATATGTCTTGACTTATGTCATAGTACTTATTAAGGCTGAACCATGATGTTGTCATTAATGTGCAATAATGTCAACATCAGCATCAGATATGTCGAAACGTCAAAAGGTTAGCAGCAGCTACTTGCTTACTATGTGAGGTGGTCATAGCGCTGACCCAATTAATTGACCTTCACTCCTTAATCATCGAGGTCCTTAACAGCTACCAGTATTTTCTGATTAACTGTTAACAAACAGCCCTTACTACTCCATCGAGGATCTCGGCCGGTTATCACTTTATTTTGGCCCTGAAGAACAATACACTAACCTTGTGACACTTATTCATCCGTATGTTCGGCGTAATGGAAGTGGTTTCTGCTAGTCGGGGGGCTGCTTAAGTATTAGCAGTTAATCAGATAACCAAAATATTCTAATCGTCTATCTTATCAGCTTATCTAGCAATTGCGTCACCCTGGCTGTCAGGGTTTGATCATCTCACGGGAAAAGCTCTACATAATACATATCCAACATAGTCGGCCCTGTATAACACGTTTAAATGCCACGAGACTCATATACTTCTCCCATTGTCGTTCCCAAACATCCCTGCCCACATCCCGGCATCCCATGATGGTGATTCCACAATGGAACTAAAGTCCGGCATGATTGTAGACAGATCTCCGAACTGTGCCAGGATGTCCGGTAGCAAGGTGGCTTGCGCTGCGCTTAATGCAGGATTGCCTAAACCCCCATCATGCGGAGTGGTTAAGGGACCAAAGTCATTCGTAGACATTACTGCTCCTGTTTGCTCTAGAGAAGATTGACTCTGGATTGGAGGGTGAGCAGGCATAGATGGGGCATTGCGGAACTCTCCTGATAGAGATGCTGTGTTGTCACGGATTCTCGTATCTGTCTGGTTTGGTGCATCGTTCTCGTCAGTGGAACAGATATCCTCCAGGAGGTGTCCCGTATAATTTTGAAGCCACGATGTCGACTCCGGTGGCCCGTTTGTGACTGTTGGCGGTTTGCCCATGATCAAGCCACGATCAGCGGAATTTATCCAACTTTCGGAGCTCTCTTGCACATCTCCGCTGGGGGTTGGACAAAGAGTGGTGAAACTAGGCTCGGTGATGTTCTCGAATCGATCGAAATAGCTAGTAAAGGCTGTCTCGATGGGGTTGGACGCATGCCTCAGCGGTGCATTGATGTCGTGGACTTGGAAAAGAGCGTTGATCTTCGCGTATATTAGTGGTGTATATCATAGACACTCAAAGCCGCGTGAAGGTGCGTACCCACTGACGTGCTGGTCTGTAGAACCTCCGAACAGCACCAATAAACACGAACATGAATTTTAGGTTATCTACAACCCTCTTGTCAGGTGATTTTCCGGACTGGTGTAGCTGATTGATCAATACTAGTGCACTCTGTACACAACAGAACCCAGCCAACGTCGCATGCTGTAGAGGTTAGTTCACGACATATCTAGAGAAATAAGGGGGCAATACCTGGAAGAATTCTCCTTCTACGACAATATCTCTACAGGTCTTGCAAATTGCGGCGGCACTCGAACCACAACGTCGTACCCTCTCATTCAAGAACAACGGCGGCGCCCCCGGAAAGTCGATAAGTTTGACTGTGGTTTGAGCTTCGCTGCTCCTTATTCTTTCGACGATAGGCAGGAAATTTCTATTCAAGAGTATGACACAGGCGTTCCAAAGAATAGACGTGTGTGTTGCATGCGGACTGGTTTGACGAAGTAGGATTCGATCCAAATCGTTCTGAAGGATGCTGAATTCTGAGCCTATTTGCCACGGCGGCGGACTCTGTTCACTGAAAGGTATCGCACAAAGTTCTCGAATCCGGATGAAGCTCCGAAATAGTTGCTTCTCTAGTGAAATTGGATCATTATTCGGCATTTTCATGCTCTTCCCAAGAGTCTGTGACGGTGGTTGGAGACTGGGATGGCCCACCGAGCACAACGTTGCCGCCGTGGCCAAATAGTGGTCCACATGCTCGAGTGTCTGATAGGTACCAGAATCAAGATTAACAGAGGCTCTTGTGAGCTCAACTAGGCTCCGGCCAATTGCTACACACACGGGTTAGTTGGATGGTAAATTGCTAATTGTCACGCTGTTCGGACACACCAATATCAACCCAGGCACATTGCCCATTTCCTTTTGCTGTGGCGTAGTCAACCAGTATGCATATAGTTTGCAGTCTGGAAATTACGTCTCCAGAAATGCCGGAGGTATCGAGTAACCTGCGAGCTCGATCCTCAAGTTGCTCGTCGATAGGGCATGGCAAACCATCCTGTGTGGCACGGTGGATGGAAAATCTCACGCAAGAGGCACAAACTGCCAGTACCAGGCTTTGGGGACATTTTGCGAGTATGATTCGCTCAACAAAACCAGCTGGCGGTAGTACTAACCTCATGTGCCAGCTTGCACACTCCCAGTATAATTCTACAAGGTGACAGAGTAGGTCTATATAGCCCGGATCGGGACTATCTAGCGGCACCAAAGTAAGCACGCATTCGTAAGGAAACATGCGTAGAGAAAATAAACATGATAAGTCCTTACGCAGGCGTGTTAGCAGCTTGGTCATAGAGCAAGCTCTCCAATGCAGGTCTCCAGGTGGAGACGTGCGGAATTTCTTCTGCTTCGAAATAGACGTCGTCGTCCTCGGAGTTGTCTCCTGGCTCCGCGACTACTATGGTTTCCGAGGCTGCGGGCTCCGGTTGAATAACAGCAACAGGCCCCGGCTTCGGGGGCACCGTGTCCGATCCCCATCTCGGAGGAGCTGGAGCGAGCTCATGCTGAACTCTAGGAACCTGCTGATCGGACTTGGGGCGTGGCCCTCTCCGTCCTCGGTTCTTCTCGTCGAAGTTACAAGGACGTTGGACCTCAGCACACAGCGTGCAGGGAGATGTTCCACTACATTTGACCTACGAAAAAATACTATTAACGGGACGAGGCGAGGCAAGGCAAGGTAAGGTATGTGGCAGGCATCAAAGAACACAACGACGGCTAGCACATACTCTTCTTTTACGACATGTATCGCACGCCAAGGTGACTTTATTTCGTCGGTATCCTGTCATCGTGCGCGCTGAAGGCCATTCGACCGCATTATCGTACGGCTTCGCAAAAATAATCGTGTTGCAATATGAGACCACAAGACCACCCACTGAAGGCGCCAACCAGTCCGACCGACCAGCCGACCCCGCGCCTTTAGGGGTTAGTCCCCCTCATCAATATGCAATAATGCGGTTAGAGAAGAATCGGGGCACTTATCTCCATCTTTCCTAGCTTGGCGTTATCTTCCCAGCTCCAGGCGGACTACCAAGATAGGCAATGGGAGGACGGGCTAGTGTAATTTGATTGGCTGAGTTTTTCCGGCCTATTATTGCAGACTGCATCCACACGTAGCCTGTCTATCAAACCAGACTATTCAGGCGAACGTATTATCCTTAGGCGGTGGGTCGATGTCCAGTATGCTCCAATATCGCGCCACTTGCCTGTTTCCTATGAAAGTCTTGGCACCGAGCCTGGGAATAAAATCACTGTTCTGCTTCGTTGAGCATGTAGCCTTCAGACGCTTGACTCTCAGTGGTGTTTAGGAACTATATTGGATTTTCTTGAGTCGAAGCTACTTCAGGATGGTGTACACTACCGATGGATTCACCTGGACCCCATCAGGCGGGCTTAGGCAAGGCCTTCCTACGATCGGAGTTGTTGAGCCTTCAACCCACAGTCCTTTCGCAGCTGAAGATGTGTACGACGCTATTGTTATTGGAGCCGGCTACGCCGGTCTTGTAGCTGCTCGAGACTTGGCCACCCAAGGTAGGTCAAGGATTTTACCATCTATCACGCGGTTTCAAAAGTTAACAAGTTACAGGGAAAAAAACCCTTCTAGTCGAGGCACGTGATAGACTAGGTGGCCGGACATGGAATGCCACCATCAATGGGTTCAACTATGAGATGGGTGGCACCTGGATCCACTGGCACATGCCTCACATCTATCGTGAAATCTCCCTTTACGGCCTCCATAATGATTGGATTGTAACCCAGAACCCTGGCTCCAAGGAGGACTATTGCACCCTCACAACCGGGGACAAGCAGCGGAACCTGACTCATGATGAAGAGGTATGTTACGTCCTAGCTACCCGAACTGATGAAATTGCTAACGGAATTCGAAGGCTGATATGTTCGGACGAGTCTGGCGTCTGTTCTGCGATATGGATGGCGATGATCTCAAACACACATGGAAGTACGCCTTTGGTACAGGACAGTCTCCGGAACTCACTGCTGAATGGGACAAGCTCTCTTGCCAGGACCGCATAGACCAGATCGAGGACAGACTGACCAAAGAAGAACGGTCGATGCTCGAGGGTCTGTTGCTACAGATGGGTGGCGCTTCTCTGGACAGGATGGGGCTCCTTGATGCTCTCCGCTGGTGGGTGCTTGGATCGCATCAGCCAACGGGGCTGAACGATATCGCTCTCCACACGCGATTAGCGAGCGGCAATAGCGAGTTGCATCAGCGTATTTTCCGGCACGCTGTTTCGACTAACAGTCTCGCCTATGCCTTCGAAACACCCGTGGCCCGTATCGAGGACTCGGGTGATCTTGTAACAGTCACATCTCGTGGAGGCCAGTCGTGGAAGGCCAAGTCGGTCATCTGCACCGTGCCGTTGAATGTGCTTGCCTCGATTGAATTCAGCCCACCTCTTTCACCTGGGAAGCTTGCAGCTTCACAGGAGGGCTCTGTCAACAGGTGCAACAAGGTACATTTAGATCTGAACGGTCCTGATTATCTGTCCTGGTCCTCTTTTGCCACGCCTGGTAAGGGAATTATATGCGCTTTGGGTGACCGTCTTACGCCTGCCGACAATTCGCATCTGGTTTCTTTCGGGCCAGATCCTGCCGGACCACAGGGCATCTCTCTCGATAATATCGAAGTCGTGAAAGACGCCATTCTTGATTGCCTCCCGAAGGACAAGCGGGATGAAGTTGTTGTCAACCGCATTGTAAGCCCAGCCTCTATATTAGACGATATGAATAACCAGAACTGACTCTATTTGATAGGTATCTCACAACTGGAATAACGATGAGTTTGCCAAAGGCACCTGGTGTTATCTGCCCCCGAATTTTACTACCAAGTACCTTGAGGAATTGCAGCGACCTCAGGGGAACATCTATTTCGCCAGTGGTGACTGGTCGGATGGATGGAGAGGGTGGATTGATGGTGCCTGTCAAATTGGGATGCAGGCAGCTCATGAGATTATCTTGACTCAGTCTGCACGGAAAGGGGCAGTGGAGAAGTTAGCAAATGGGGTATCCTCAGCGTAGATAGGTAGATAGGTAGGCGACATAGCAAAATCACATCCAATATACTGCAATTCATGTATGAAGACACAATATTTACCTTAGACTGGGCTTTTAGTAAAACGCAAGTGGTCATTGGCGTATTCGGTTCAGATCAATACGTCATGGAAAACAAGCATTCGCTTGTTGAAATGACAGGCTAGCCACGGCACCGTCGATCTCTCCTCTCGAACGACTGGGGAACCCCAGAGATTAGCGAAACGCCTATCTCGGATACCCCGCTTCTCGGCACATTGGATTTGGGACTATGTCTAGTAACAGGAAAATCATGTACATCTGATTGGACAAGTTTCCCCGAGAAACATGAATCGTAGGAGTGCTGAGCGGACCAGAGTGCTGGAATTAACTATCTAATGCTATCGAAGCGGCTGGGTTGCCAAGACCTAACTACATACGCCTAGTCTCCAATTTGTCTCTAGTTAGCTTGCAGCTTTGAGAAGACAACTGTTGCAATAGCCAAGACTATCTATCCAAATACTATATAGGATAGGTTCGTTTGAGTGTGCGCCTCAACGAATATGTAAGGTTCAGTCTAAGAACGACTCTAGGCTACTGCCGCATCGTACCCAAAATGTTCTCGACATCCGCCGTGAAGCTCCTTACTGACTACTGGTTGGCAGTAGGCATCACCATCTTGGCCTGCTGGATCCTATCAAACCGTTACAAAAGAGGCCTGCACCGAGTTCCAGGTCCGTGGCTTCGAAGCGTTTCGTCTCTCCCAAGGATCTGGTCAGTCTACCGTGGCTTTAGCCATGACGACGATCTCCTGTTGCACCGGAAATACGGAAGTATTGTTCGGCTGGCGCCAAACACTTTATCCGTTAGTGACCCAAGTGAAATCAATACTATCTATGGAATCGGCACCAAATTTATTAAATCATCATTTTACTCTTTAGCGGAAGCTTACGATGAGGAAGGGGTAATGCCAGATCCATTCGTTATAACCAACCGAGAGTATCACACTCGCATGAAACGTGGTGCTGCCAACGCTTACTCCCTCAACGGTCTGGTTCAGATGGAACCCTGGATTGACCCTGTGACATCTCGGCTGGTTCAGATACTTCGCGCGTTCTCTCAGACAAAAGAGGCAGTCGACATCGCTGAGCTGATGCAAGGATATGCCATGGACGCTATATGTGCGTTGACTTTCGGCAAAGACTTCAATCATATGGATGGCGGCGACCATCTGGGATTCTATAAGAATAACAAGTTTGCTAATGACTACATGGCAATCGTAAGTTTGGCATAGCATTAAGACTGGATTTCAGGTTACTTAAAACAAGAACACAGTTTGGTCAATTTGCCTGGTGTCATAGATATTTGCTGGGGAATGCGCAGATACAGAAACTTGTCTACAACGGTGAGGGCAATGCCAAGATGCTGCAGCTATGTGACGCCGAAATCGCTATTGGGAGAGACAATGCATCAGAAGATGGGCCAATGACATTTCTGCAACGATTACTGTTGAATCAAAAACAGAATCCGAAGTCATTGACAGATCGAGAGCTTGTGACGCATTCTTTCAATAATATCGCTGCAGGAAGCGATACTACAGCTATTGGCCTTCGTTCCATCATATACAACACGCTCAAGGACCCCAGAGTACATTACAAATTAACAGAGGAGGTAAGGACTTCACTCAAATTACCCGTGACTTTTGTCGAAGCCAACAAGCTTCCATACCTCTCAGCTGTGATCAAGGAGGGCATACGCCTTCATCCTTCTGTGGGCATGATCCTGGCACGCATTGTCCCTGAGGGTGGCACCGTCATTTGTGGGAAACCATTACAGGCTGGTGTGGAGGTCGGAGTGAATCCTTGGGTACTCCAACGGGATCCCAATGTCTATACGAATCCTGACCAGTTTTATCCCGATCGATGGCTACCAGAAAATACTCCAGATGATCAGCTAAAAGCCATGAATCGCTCCTTCATACCTTTCGGGCAAGGCGCCCATACATGTAGTGGGAGGTGGATTAGTACAATGGAGTTAGTTAAAGTAATTTCGACCATATTCTATATGTTTGATATGGAGCTTGTGGATGGTGGGAAAGAGTACAGATATCATAATCTTTGGTTTACAGCACAAAAGGGGCTCGTTATCAAAGTCAATCTGGCGGAAGGAACATAGGTCTAGGGGTCTGTAAAATAAACTTCGAAATATCTTCCAAACTTTTAAACACGCTCTTGTTATTAATGATCTTAACTGAGGGAAAACCATGATAAAAGTGGGAGCCCCTAGTGTCGGTGCCATGCATCATCGGACCATAGCTATCATATCTACTATTGTAAAAACGACACGGTTATTGCTATGCAGCAATAACACCTGATATACCCCGCGACAGTCTTTAACAGTTGACACGTCGGAAAGGCATCCTCTCTATCTATGCCGCCAGCCTCAAGTACATTCATCACATAATGTGCCTGACTAACTCCTATTTCCCACCTGGGAGTCATAGATATTGGTTATGCTGCATTTTCCCATTTTTTAGCTACTTCGATTATAGTAAATCATGCTACGTTATAATAAGATAACGCTGATGAAGTGACTAGATTGTTCTTGGTCAGTATAGGTGACGTCTCTGTTTTGACTACCTTAACTTACTTGTTGTTGCGTGGCTAGCAGTATGAATCAGTTAAGATAACTTCTAGGCACACGACTAAGTTCATAGCAATTCCAGGAACTGGAATGCAGTACAATTAACTACTGTGAAGTAGAGGGGGTTGCACGAGGTGCAGGTAAGTACAATTGTACAATGCCTTGGTGTAAGTTGTATGTAATAAAGATAGTCTCTTTCACTGCTAGTTGGTAAAAGAAATACTGTATGTACGGGCAAGGCCCATGCTAAGCTAAAGTGAAGTGCTGCGCAACACCTGTTATTCGTATTTGCGGCCTCATCATCCAACTAGACAAGTCCATCGGATAACTGCGACAATTACTCGTTTCTCATTTACTGAGCAACTCTACATGTTTCGTGTGATCTTATCGATAATTCAGCCTCAGTTTTGAACAGATTCCTGTGCAGCAAAGGTTTTCGGCAACAATAACTAAATAGTTGATAATTATCATTGTTTAAACATAAGTTCATCCCCGGAATAGGCAAGTGTCACATGGAAATGGAGCCAAGACCTGTTATATGCAAGTTGTCAATATATTGGATGCTGTTTAGTGTTTTTTTGTTGTGGAATGTATGACTACCTAACAAAAGATATGAGAACATGACGACTACGACGGCAAGAAGGAAAATACGTACTATAGAGATTAGTCTATATAAGGACCTACTGCGTTCAATTAGAGTTCGGAGGCCAGCAAACACCTCAGAGACCCTAGAGAATCATTGGTTGAAATTGACATATTCCAAGCCCTATTTAGGCCCTTGTTACAGCAAGTTATATGTACTCATTCTCATAGATGGTAGAACAAAGCCTCGATGTAAAGGAGACACTACATATACGTATGGGCTTAGTCTGGCTCGGTTTATGCCAGCAATTCTTTGACAAGAACCGCCTGCACCTCTTCTAAGTACATTTGTATATTCTCCGCCTCCTCGAACCCGTCGTTGAAGCTATATACTAGTCTCAGCTGGTCTCGGAAAGTGTAGAAGAAGAAGAAGCTCATGCCCATGACGACGTCAATGCCTATCTTAATGTCCTTGACCTTGATATCGCTGCCATATTCCCGCTGTACGTAGCGCTCTGCAATACCTAGGCTGCTGATTAGAGCGTCCTTGGACACTGGGTTGGCGAGGAACTCAGGCGTCTGGACGGCACTGAACAGCGCTTGCGTGAAGTAACCAGTAATCTCAAGCGTTTCGGGGTTGCCTTTGAACGAGGTTTGGTAGTATTTGTGCAGCGACCTGGCAATGTCCCAATATGATGCTGGGAGGTCGATTTTGTAGGGCAGAGGGGTATAGTAGACCGAAACTGCGTGCTTGCTCGAGCTGTACGGTTCCGGCAAATATGGGCGCAGGTTGAAGTTTGGAGCTGTCACATACTCCTCTAGCTTGGACTTTGGGTCTGCATGCTTAACTATGGCCCCGACATATGCGGCGTGTATGGCGGCAGTCATGCTTATGCCTCGGTGCTTGCAGGCCGTTACTAACGCCTCGGTGGTCTTAGTGGGAAACATCAGCTCGAAATTCTGGCATCGTCCCGCCGGAGCCGTACCGAGTCGCGAGACCGGCCCAATACCCGGAACACGGGTGGTCCAGCTTAGGAAAAGCGCTGTGGCTTTCTCGCTTTGCGCTTGCGTCGCCTGCTCCGGATATCCCAGTACTTCCTCCATGATGGGAGCGAGCCTGGCCGGCTCGTCGCCGAATCTGATGTCCTTGATCGGCGAGGCCAGAGCATCCAGGTAACTATGCCAGAATAGCCACACACCAGTGCCATCGATTGTGTGATGATGGCCGCGGAAGACTAGTTCCGAGGACTTGGGTAGATAGTACAGTGTGGCCTGCTTGATGGGCTTCACAGACTGGTAGAGCTCCTCGGCGTCGAATGCCTGGGAGACCACAAACGTCGACGCTAGTCATTCTTCTAACGCCTTGCCATCTGGGATCTCGTACACCTTCTTCATTCCATCGATAGTGGTAGCGATCTGTGGCTGCTCGTAACGAATCTGCTTCCACGCATGCTTAAGGGCTGGTGTTTCATCCGCGGACGCTGTCTCTAGCTTGAGCTTAGAGAACAGCGTGTAGTGCTCGCGGCCGTTACACAGTCCGGCGGTAATGTTTGCCATGACGACAAAGTAGCCCTCCAGGCCGTTCACTGGACGCTCCCAGCGTTTATCTGACACTTTCATCCACACCATGGTTGCGAATCTTCAGAGTAGCAATAGAAAGGGGTCTTGAATAATGTGTCAAATAAAATTTTGTGTTGAGATCAACTTTGACTAAGTGAGCTAGAAGTAAACGTGACATAGATAAGGTAAAGCAGGCTGGAAAGCTGAAAGCCTTTTTCTCGGAATCTGGTATTAACCCCAGTTTTCAGTTTAACCCGCATAAGTAGGCCACATCACTAAAGTCACACTTTGGCCAATCTCATCACATCCTGCAGGATCTCTAGCCGAAGTTCCATTTGTACAACCAACGACTTTCGTCAAACTACAGGGATGAGCGGTTGATAGGCAATTCAGGTGGCTGTGACGCCCCACAAGCTGTGGCTTATATAAGAGGTCTCCCTCTTTGCTAGACTCTAGTGATGATACTTGCTAAAGTAACAACTACTATGTAACTACTTCCCATCGACAAGTTAAATGTCAAGACACCTCTATCGAATTTCGGGTTGGACTCGATGCTGGCAGCGGAACTGCGGCAGTACATTTTTAGCACGACAGGCGCAGATGTTCCCTTCTTGACGCTAATGGATAGCAATATGAACGTAATGACATTGGCAAGGATAGTGGCGGACAAGCTACAAGAACGAGGGGAATAACCACGTGTTAAAGCTCGTAAACTTGGATTTTTGTTGGAATTGGAAGCGACCGTACATGGCGAAATCCGAGAATGAGCAACTTAGAATTGATGCAGCTGGGTAGAGATGTCAATATGTGGCTTCCGTTTGCTCCGAACTAGCTATAACCCGAAAGCTCTAGCTCACACTCCTTTCGCCTTGACTCCTTTTGCTGATGCTTACAACTAGTCTTGAGGACAAATAGACCTACCCGCCCTTAACTTGGGTTAACTAATGACTCCCAGTAATGACCTCCAGGCAAGGCTCAGACGAGCTACAGTAGAAGTCACGATTGAGGGGCCGTGGTGGTGTTGCTCAGGGGTTGAGTGGGTCTATTCCGGCCCCACTGCATGTAGGACGGAGGACGGACGGGACGGGCTAAGTTAACATGTACCTAGCATAAAAGGCAGCCGAGTCTGACGGATCCCGCAGGGTAGCGATCCCATCAATTCAATCCAAACAATGCTCAGCTGTAACTTTACTTAGCTCAATTTAATTCAACCTTCTTTAGAAACAATTGATTCAAGCCAATTCAAGTCGATTCCCCTTTCAAATTGATGGGCCCGCTGCCGCAGGGGATGGTGGACGACTTCTTGATAATTGAGCAGACACAGCTGTGGTCGAGTATATGGAGCGAGTAATTAAGAATTATCAACTTAGAATTGAATTATACCAATTTCGAGAAAAAATTACAATCAAAATCAGCCCATTTCAAGCCAACTAAATCAATGATAGAACCGCGAATAATTGCTCGGTTGAATAGCGAACGATGCATGCTTATTAATACAAGAGTTCCAGTTCCTCGGATAATTATATCGAAATTTATTTACCAATTTCCTGACCTAGCAAATAGATTGGTTTCAACATCCATTTTGAGTTAACTAATCTCGCAGGCTTTCGGCCTCTTGACCTCCGCTGATATGTGACAAACTCAGGTAAGAGACAAACTAGTGGGTGATCCTGTGATGTTTCAAGAGACTACCATCTGCCTTTTCGTTTCATAGGAATATCGTACTGATCAAGGCTATAACTCTCGATACGAGTGCCTTGCTCGTAACAGCGGGCTTTCATATCTCCTCCTTGCATGGTAAATAGCTATCATCGGATGCCTCACTCGGCCTTGGACTTTCCCCATGAGAGCCTCTTGGCGGTGGGAATGTATATCTACCACAGACTACCTCTGTTGGTCTCTCAGACGACGCCAAAGCCTCCCTTGCAAGACGGATTAGGTTGAGATCACTTCCTACGACTTACGTTAACGTCAGCCATAAGGTAGATAGTGCTGCCTACCATAAGCTCCAGCAATAGAACATGCAATCGGAAGGAACTCCCTCCTTCCACTCACTCGAGATTTGTATGGCACTTGGCCAACTAATGGATCAGCACAATTGTATATCGTAGTAGACATATAGAAATCTCACCAGGTATCACAAGCTGAGGAAGCCGCAGCCAAGCACCCAAACTTAATGCATCAAGACCGATTCGCTCTTTTGGAGGTACGAAAATATCCCTGTAAATCGGCTGTCCAGGTCCAACGGGTAATATCAAGATAGAAGAAGTCCCACGCTTCGGATCATGGCGCATAACCGTCTTATCGAACCACTCACGTAAGACTTCCAGCTCTTTAAGTGAATTTTGACGGTCAGTTTCTTTCACCTTAGCTCCAAGATCCCTAGAATATTGTTAATACGAAAGGTAAGATCTCTCAGTCTTAAGTCCCTCACCATTTCCATTCCATATGGGGGGAGACATAAACATGTCTACCAAACTTTTCCTTGTGATCTCTCCTAAAGGTATCGTATCGGTGGTAACCATCATAGTAGAAAGGGTTATACCCTGTCTATGTCACAGTGAGGCTTGGTCGAGATAAGTTTAAGATAAGCTTTTACCTTGACCGTGTATTCTGCAAGAGACTGGCCTTCCGCCTTTTCCGGGGTAGATTCCTCCCATCTCCCAGCAATGCTAAATTCGGTCTTCTTGATGCCGAGATGCCTCTCAAGAGTTCCCACAAAATCGTCTATGAGCCTTTGTTGACATGGTTCCAGTTGAGGGAAAAAGTCGGTCGGATAGAGGATGCTCTTGGGGCGCTCCAGGCGTATATCAGCGATGCCCTGGTCAAGTAATGAAAGGGGAACACACAGAGGGATACTCATGGACATAAGGACCCAACGATATTTTGGCGAATGACTCCAACTTGTCTAGATTTCGAAAAAAGAATCCCAACGTATCAAATATGCTGCGTATTAATTAGGCTTGATACCAGAAACACCCCAGGAGAGTCAAATCTCACGGCGAGCTTGGATAGAGACCTTTGGATGATCCCCAGAGGCCAGTGGACCATCTGATTCCAAATACCCCACTCTGGGCGGCAGGTTCCCTAACGCTTCCATACGCTGAGGAGTAAGTAGTTAATCATACATTTGACTTCAGGTAGAAGCATAACTCACTATCGCTCCCCAAGCAACAGTCTAGCCACTCATAGGCCGCAGTTGCTGTTGCGGATCCGGTAGAGCTTCCCCCTGGACTGAGGTGCTCATCGCCTCTCGGGTTAAATGGGCATTGGAAGTCCCACCAATCACAGGGTTTCTCGCTGGAGGCGAACGCTGTCATCTTGGTCTTCCCGACTATCACTGCCCCGAGATCAATGAGCCGTTTCACGAAGTCAGCAGTCTCTGTATCCTCCGTGTAGGTATTCAAGAATGATCGGCATCCATTCGCAGTCTTGATACCTTGGAGTTTGAAATTATCCTTGATCGCAATTCGCAAACCCGCTAGAGGTTGCTCTGTAGAAACTGTGTGGTACGTGCGGCTTGGTACAGCAACTACCTGTCCCATCCCATTAGGTGCGATTGCGTCTAAGGTTCGAAAACTTCACACATTAATAGGGTCTTTTACTAAGGGTGAAATCCCTGCTTACCCATACTGCGAGCTGGTCGGCATGACGGTGGTCTGAAAGCATGAAAATCGATCCACACACAACTTCCAGGCCTGGAACACATTAGATCCCAATAGAAAGTATGGTCCGTTCGATATACGACAAGTACTCATAGGGCTTGTAACAGTGAATATATTCTTCAACTCCCATGTTTTACCTGCCATCAACCGAGTTCCCTTTAATTTTGACCTCAGTACCCCTTTCTTATAACATGGGACTTGTGCCCAATGCACCAGTAGAGTATCACTTAGGAAGTCGTCATTGAAGACATCATCAATGATACCAAAATATTGGATTTTTCGAATGATCTCGTTTGTATCAATACTAGTGTCGTCGCCGACTATCGATATCAAGAGCACTGCTTGCGGTGTTTTCGGGCCTTGTTTACTTGAGAGGAAAGACGTCCGTATGCGCTATTGAAATATTAGTATAGTGAGAATATGGTGGAAAAGGGACCCATTTCTGGCGATCCAATGAAATAGACCATTAGTGCTAATACCAAATCAGTCGGTAACAGTATATATTGATCCGTGCCAACATTCACGATCATCTTGATACCTTCTCAGTCATCGTTCTGTGGTTCTACAACAAGACGGTCAATTTTGATGATAATTTTCAAGTCTAGATCGAATTAAGCCACTTTCGTTTACACGGCCTATGGTATTGTAGATGACGTATGGTGAAGAGTGTCGGTGTAGACAATTGCCATCTTGGCAAATCGAGCCGAAGTAATAGGACTACAAGAGGTTAGGGTATCCGTACCAGAGCCACCTATAACATACTATGGTATCTTTTATTATATTATATGCACAAGCTTCCGTTCTTATTAGACGGAATTCGCGCGTAGAAATAAATGAGAGTATATTTACCGACCCGACGTTTCATCCAGAAACCATGAAAGGTAAGAGGTGTACATGCGAGCCAATCAAATATTCGTCCGTTATCAGAACGTCGTACCAGTACATGTAGCAATACCACATGCTCAATGCCACCCACATCATTATCACCAATAGGGATGCACCACCGGAATCGCATGTGCTGCAGAACTACACCACAAGCACGCCTTGATACTCCCGGTATAGGTAAACAGAAAACGTTTGAGGTATCACCAGAATGCAGCAAATCGAGTCTCAATACTCTGTCGAGGAGGAAGACCTGGGATACCAGTATCAACAGCAGCGTGAAATGAGACTTGCAGCTGTTAGTGTCGAGCAATATATAGGCAGCAGATGAATAAAAGAAGAGAGAGAGTCCTGTGATGATGATCACTCACTTGCTCGCTTCGATTTGGAATTGGAGTTTCTGAATACAATAAGATCATCGACTTGTTGATTAGGAATATAATACCAGAGATGCGCATTGTTGTGATACAGCAGCATGTTTTCTCCCACTGAAGTTTCGTGCAACACATCATTTGGAGTAACATCATCGCCTAGATGGACAGATTGGGCGTCACAAAGTGCTAGAGGCCAGTCATTATTAGGTCCAGCAATAACCTGCCATACACTAGGTATAATAGTTAGCTATATCAAGTATCTAACGTCAATAATTCTTACTTGATTAAATCGAATTCATCGCTAGCACGTTTCTCTTCCGGCAGTACCTGGGCAAGCCTAATCAGAGAGCCTCGAGTGCTAAAGTCACAATGTGGAAGTGAAGCCGGCTGTGCGAAAGCTGTCTCTGCTCCAGGTATCTCAGGGAAGCTCTCACTTCGCTTTCTAACCTAATGATTCGTGGTTAGACATCTATGCTTGAATATAACAGCTATTGGTGTGGAACTGGCACCTGATAATCCACAAAACGGAACTCTCTGTATTCCGGGAAATTTCGCCTGAGAATTTCCATAAGTTCGAAGATATAGATTTGTGCAAGAAATCCAACATCAACAGCATTAGACTGGTCAATCGATGTTTTCTCCTTCAGGAATTCAAACCCATTATCCTGAAGTGTGAATTTAGCAGGCTGCAAGAGACCATTTCGAACCAGCGTAGAGTGAAACTCGATGATGTGGTTCGTTGGCTTTGCACCAGGAATCCCAGATACATCAAAATCAACCGCGTAAGGCTTTTCGTGAAGGTAAGTGGAATCTCTTGAGAGGTAAGGCAGTGAAACAATCATCTTGTCCTCCGAGGCCGCCATAGTTAGCCTCAAATGATTAGCAACAATGGAGTCTTCTGCCAATCATCAGGCTTCAAGCATTTAGGAAATTTACTCTATTAATAACGTTACATCATCGCCACCGGCAGTTACGTCGGTATGTATTTCACAGGCGGCTCCGCGGACGAAGGGGGCTTCTACTGATATTCCCTAAGGCTCAGAGTCGGTTAGGCAGAAACGGAGGCCAATGCTACGTAGTACCACGTGGGCGCCTGTACAGATGGTGTGTAGCATTGAGTTCATATATTGCGCCAATTAAGAACATCTTTGTTATCTATTTTAAGCCTCGTCCCCATTTGTCTTGATTTATTCTGTCTTCCCATCACGCACCACGTCATTTTTACAGTTGACGATCACCCTTGCAAGAATAATTCGGGCGAGGTTCCTAGCCCTGGGCATAGTTAGACAGGTGAATAGTCCTGCTTGACACGACGAGGCTGCCCGGCACGTACTGTAGTCCTATTTCTTGTTGTCCTTAGGCTTGGGGTCCATATTCACGTCAGAAGCCGCAATGGAATCTCCGTCGCCTGCATTTCCAGCAGCCATGTGCGGTACGACAAAGTATTTTCCCTTGGCTGTGGCAGTGGGTTTGTACCACTTTTTCCAAGGCTGCTCGAGCTTAGTGTCGGGGCGCATGTTGTTCGGTGTAGTAGCTTGGAACTGTCTACTTTACAGTATAAAACAGAGGCTATGTATAGTGAAGACGTTCTTTTATTCTCAAAGCACAAATACAGAGGATATGGAATGAGACAGAAGAAAGGTAGTGTATCGTGGGACACTGTTGTAGAAAAGCAAGGCTTTTAACATCTTTCCCCGCGCCCTAATTTGATGTCAGCCAACCAGCTCTCGATATCAGTCCTGAGTACTTGATGGTGGGTGTGACTACAGCAAGCCAGAGCAAAGTTGTGCATATAATGTAACTTCTGCATTCGACTAAGGTCTGAATTGTCCCCCCCTCGGCGCCGTAATAAGCGTGGAATAACATCAGTCCTAATGTGTATGTTCTGACAGGGGCTTCATCTATCACATTACTGTATACCCCCACGGCCACATGCAGAGCATGATGCCGTCCCCGTCCATCATTCGAAGTTTCAACAGTTTCAAACAGATTTACGCTGCAACATCGACCGAAAAACCCCCACAGACCATAGACTTGGAAAGCTCGCTTCCACAAGAGTCAAAGACGAACACATCCCTCTTCGATCATATATTCAGCATCAAGGGTGATAAAATCAGAAACCTGGAATGGATCGATCCGTACCTTGAATATATTCAGCAAGAACTTGAACTCCACCAGATTGAGTTACTGGACCCTGTACTTTCCAGACTAACTGGGTCTAATAATGTTGATGATAAAGATCGAGTCGAGTTCGTTGGGGCGGTTGCAACCGCGCTCAAAGCGACAAGGAGCAAGAACCGAACTGTGGAAAATATAATAGTACAAGTTTGCGAGCTGTATGAAGTAACTGATGAAAGAGTGTCTGAGAAGGAAATTGGACAAGCTATATTTCTAATGTTGGGATGGCTAAGCATGCTTTTCAAGCCACAGGTTGACCTCAAAGCGCTCAACAGCCTTCAGGTACTTGCATCATCAGACTTTCCCAGACAGCCTTTTCCCCTTGTCAAGAGGCCAATCACTAGTGTCCTGAAGAAGTTAGGAGTAATTCTGCCAGACAGCACAAAACAGGGGAATGAAATCGAGACTAGTGAGCTATATGTTTCGAACCTAAACTACTCCAGTCTCAGCAGTATAGGCGGAGTCCGAATCAAATGGGTTGACACGTTGGACCAACACTTAGATTTTGATCCCAGGACACGGACTTTACGACTTTTTCGGTTCCCCTCACTGTGTGCTCTCAGCTACGTGAATGGAATAGACAATTGCTTTGATCGGTAAAGGACACCTCTCGAAAATTATACATACTCTTTCTGACAGTAACCCAGCATGATATCAGAATACTACCAGCAGGCCGATTTAGCTGAAGAGTACAAACGGGAGGTGTTGCGGTCATATCGAGTCATCTTCGGGCAGACTGGACGAGCTCGAAAACTATTCAACACGGATGAACGTAAGAATGCTCAAGGCGCTCTTAGTACATGTGATCCGCTGCTCGTGGAGCTCTGTGGTCGATCTATCCCGAAGTTTCCTTTGTGTAAATTACAGGTTGACCTCAACCAGTTTCGACCCGAGCCCATGCATTACTCCAAAGCCGAGTTCTTTCTTTTTCGAGAGAAACTGGACGCGATACAGAGACATATTAGCCAACAGAGGCCAACTCGAATACAGGATATGTGGCGAGACCACAGAGATCCGCTTCAGTGGTACACAGTTTGGGCCGTGTTGGCTATTGCAGTAATCTCCATGTGTCTCTCCTTAGTCCAGGCAATTGTCGGCATTTGCCAGCTGTACTTTTCGATTCACTGCAACCAGCCGTAAAGGCTTCATGAACTATCATCTACAGTACTTCTAAAAATTATGTCTCAGAGCTACTTCAACGATATACTATACACACTACCTCCAAAGGATACAAACAAAGCAATCAAAATCGGGTTCAGCGGGGGGAGGGCCGAGGCCAAGCTTTTGACAGAGTATTTTCAGCTCCTTGTCGACGTCGATCTGCATCAATTTTCCCTCTAGACTAGACGTGGGAACCTGGCATAGCGCTTGAGCAAGTTTCGCTTTTACTCGGATATCATCACCAGGGAGGTACAGCTTTCGAGTCGACGCAATAGTGTGGGCCTTTTTTAGACAAGTACTAGAAGTATGGGTAACACCCAGTGTTAGATAAAATTCGTGGAAATAGAGCTTCAGATTCCATTGCATTGCAGGCAACGAACTTACATTGCTTCCGTAAAGTCTTCGTGCTCTAGAGAACAACACCCCAGGCGATAAAGGCAAGAAACGACGAACTCGTTCGTGGGCGCCTGGCCTTCCTTCAGCCAGACATCGTACGCCTCGGTGTAAAGTTTCTCTGCCCTATCTACATCCGACTCGCAGAAATAATAGAGGTTCCCAAGGGAAAATAGAGTACTAAGTCTAGTTTAGCTCGAGGATATCGATGATTCTGAGAGAAGGGTAGCCACTTACAATGCCAACATGGCCCAATTCTGTGATCCCGTGAACTGGTCTCTCGCCAGCTCCAGTCTCGATTTCCCCTCCTCTACTCTTCCAGCTAAGAACAACGCGCGGCCCAAGTTGCAGTTCAACAGGGCCACACGTTTCATCGAGTCGTCTTCAATCTTGTCACTAAGTGCGAGGACCTTTTCTTGCCACATTATCGCTTCGTCGTATCTTCCAGCGGAAGCTACAACGTTAGACATATGGTTGTAAGGGGCAAGCACCACGGCAATGTTCGTAGCGGCATCTTTCTCCACGATTTCAAGAGCCCGTATCATATGGTCTTCGCTTTTCCTGAAGTCCCCACGCTGCAGCCATAGAACGCTGAGGTGACGTTCGAGGTCGGCCAGGACAAGAGGGAATTCGTCGCGCTGCTCCCAGGCATGGTATGCGCCGAGTGCAACGTCGAGAAGATCCTGCATCTCTGAGTACATGCCGATCTCCCCTAGATATCTGTAGTGGCCTTTAGTTCAAGTCCGTGGATAAACGGGCAGGTACGTACCGTCCGCAGCGGACTAGGAGCTCGCAAAACTCCCTAGTCGGTCGCAATGGAGAAGCCAGCCCCTGCTCGTTGGAGTAGGCTCTTATGAGCGAGAGTACGTGTTGGAGGTACTTTCGACAGACGCTCCATGTGTCGTACATCTGGTGAGAGCTCCTCGATTTGTTCGGGAATGCTATATTGAGAAGTGTCGCGGCATGTGAAAAGGCGGCTTGACGTTGGGAAACATCCATGAAGAAAAGGAACTGCGTCTGAACTAGACGATGGATAGATAGGGAGCCTGTCCCTCTCTCCCTTTTGATGAGGGCGAGCTCCAAAAGGCGACTGATGGCAGTCCAGAGTCTAATGACGGTTATCAATACGTACTTTGAAACGGGGGGAGGGGGGAAAGAAGATAGGGGGTGGGGAATAGGGATTACACACTCATCATCATCTGTACAGAACGAGATCAACGAGGGGAGATCGACCATATCCTCGCGGTAGAGGAGATCATATTGTATCGAATCCGGCATAAGAAAACTCAAGATCCCCAGCAACCTAAACGCCTCCGGGCTCAGGGACTCAAACGAGAGGTGCCAAATAGCATCCAGCGACCTCAGATGGATCCTCTCCTTATCCCGATCATACACCTTCAAGAACTCCTGAATCGTCCACTGGCGCCGATGGATAAGCCCGGCCATGGTGCTCAGCGCGAGCGCGTGGCCGCTCAGGCGCTCGGACAGCTGCACGGCGGAGCTGCTCTCGGCCTCGGCCAGGTCTTGAGAGATGTTCAGGCGCAGCAGGTGCAGGATCAGGTCCGAGCCGCTCTGGCTGTCGAAATGCGGCACCTCGAGGCCGCCGCCCGCGGGCTCGAAGGCTAGGTTGTGGTTCCGCGTCGTGATCAGGATCAGCCCTGAGCAGGCCGGCGGCCAGTACCGCAGTAGCACATCGGGGGATTCCGCGTTGTCGAACACGAGGAGCCATTTGGCGGCTATAACACAAGTAAGCTGGATTCGACTGACACGATATGTTAGGTTAGGTTACTTACTGGTCGACTGGAGCCAACTGAGGACAAGAACCCGGTTTTTCTCACTATGTTCCGGATTGGCCCCGGAGAGTTCCAGCCGCAGTGCGATGTCCGTGAAGCTTGCCGCAATCGCCGTCGGCGTCTCGCTGTAGATCCAAAGAATCGCGTCGAGCTCCGGCCTCTTGCTCTGCGCGTATTTGAGTGCTACGTAGCTCTTTCCCACACCGCCCAGGCCGTGAAGCGCGATAGATTGCGGTTGGTGAGGGTCGGCATCCGGCCGGTGAAGAAGACGATCGATTTCCTCTACCAGATTGTTGCGGTCGAATATCTGAGTCGCCTTAAACGTGGGCAAGACCATGCAAGGTAACCGGGCGTGAGTAGAAGAACTACTATCGGTAGAGAGTAAATCCTGGAGTCTCTTGAGTTCATCATTTTCGTTATTGCGCTTGAGGATTTGCGCCAATTGGACTATTCTCTGGGACGAGGAGTCTATCTCTTGAACGAGATCCTTATACAGTGCCACAATAGGGAGCCAATTATCGTCTGTCAGAGAGTCTAGAGATGGTGTATTAGTAGTTGGGCTTTTTATAGTCACGTCATGTGATATCTATCTACGTACTAAATAGGGGGTCGCGGAAGACCTTGACAATTTTCTGCAGGAACTCTAAGGTATAGATCATGATGTCAGTGACGCCTTCTCTAAGCTGCGGTATAGCAGTATCCTCCGTCATGTATCCATTGAACAGTTCCAGTTTGAACCCGAGGTCTCTAAGGATCTTCGAGACACGGGGCATTCTGTCATCGGCCTCGGTGGAAATCTGCGCACTCTTAGCACATCAAGCGAAACAATTTTATAAATAGAGAATTTGCCTTAATAATTTTAAGAGACGTAAGGAATGGCAGAGAATATTGAAGTTTAACAGTTGTTCTCACTTCTCACCTTTATCAGCAAGAGAACCATACCCCACACAACCGAGGAATCAAGGGCATTTCCCTCACCATCAGTGAGGGAAACACATATTCTCTCGAGATCTATGATAGGATGGTGCGTGATACTGAGTATGAGCAGAGACTGCTGCTCGTCGAAGTCCTGCTGCAGAAGCCAGAGGGCATTCCGGAGCTCCTGGGGATTCGGACAGTTCTCAACCTGACACAGATCATCGGGCTCGAGGCCATCCTTGCAGCGGTGGACCGCGGAGGACCAGAGATTACTACTTCTATAACACCATTATTCGTACCATATACAAAAATTAGATAACTTAAGGGTGGAGCTTACAAGATATCCAGACGCATGTTGTGAAGTAACTTTATAACTAGACGGCGGGGGAGTACATTGGTAGATCATCGTTGGAAGATAACTATATGGACGGGTTAAAGGCGCATACCTTCCAGTCAGTCCATATATGGTTGCTTACAACCCCCTCCCCCTCCTTCCATTTCTACTCAAGGGCGAGACGTGAAGCCCTGCTTATCCTTCTTTAGAGGCTGATCGCTCTTAAACGTTGCATCCGCTCTCATAGCCTGCATGAGAACCAATATTTCCATGGCAGTGTGCTTTGAAATCATACCACATGCCCAATATATGGGAGCGTACTATAGCTGAAAACCCAGATGAGTCCTAGTTTACATTTACCGTATCGACATTGGCTCAGTGAGGGTCTTCCGAAAGTCTCAACCATACTTCGTCCATCCTCTTTGCTCCCCTCACTACTTACAACTTACACGAACACGATCAACCGTTTCTCAATTCCCCTATATATAAAACAAATACCACGGGTAAAGCTATACATATGTATATATATTGGATTGATTGATTGATTGACGAATGGATGCGCCCCCATGCAGCCCATTCCCCGAAACGCCAGCCAGCCAGTCAGCCAGTCGTCTGCTTTTAGACCACTCACCACCCACATATATACGTACATACAGCCAGCCATGAACAATAACCATGGCCGGCCCGCTGCCCATCTTATACAACTATCACAACCCAAGCGATGGGATGTCTTGCTTCTTTCTTCTTTCTTTCTCATTCATCCATTGATCCATCGATGCCTGCGTGCTTGCTAGCATGCTTCCCATGTAGGTAATTGGTTAATCCAGAAGTACTGCGGGGTACATATGGAGTATGTGTAGGTATGTGTACGAAACAGTAATCGTACATTGTATATATAGTACAGCGTATGTGGAAGTGCAGTGCGGGAATGCATTCGTAACGCTCGACTTCCTAGCCACACCCGGGCCTGCCTGCCCCCCCCCCCATCTAATAAGTCCCTTGTAATAAATCGATCGATTTTTAGTCGATCTTGATAGAGCCGTAAATCTTTTGCACGAACCACCAACTCGCGAAGAATCCAATAGACCCTGCAATATTAGTGTTAGCATGAATAATAGTAGCCAGGAAGGGAAGCCAGGAAGGGAGAAGATAAATATCGCGACGTACCAGTCAGGATGAAAAAGAGGAACGAAAGCAGCGCGCTGTATCCAATATACAACACCGTCCCGGACAGGCCCCCGAGCGACAGCTTGCTGATCAGGTAGATAAGGGCATTAGCGAATATGTAGCCCGCGCTCATGCCGGCGGCCAGGAAGGCGCGCCACTGCCAGTGGTAGTTCTCGGAGCAGAGGAGGAAGTAGACCATGAGGACGGTGACGGCGGCGCAGGTGATGATCATGAGGCCGTAGCAGAGGAAGAGGAAGCCGAACATGTAGTAGATCTTGCTGAACCAGATCGAGCTCATGATGAAGTACAGCTCCACGAAGATCGCGCCGAACGGCAGGATCCCCACGAGCAGCATGCTGGGGATCGGCTTGAGGTACGTCGTCGACGGCGGGATCTGCCGCGGGATCTGGTTCGTCCGGACCGGAGGCTCGATCACGGGGGCGCGGAACCCAAGCCAGGAGCCGGTGACGGAGAGCGGGACGGAGATGATAAACCAGATACCGATAATGACCAGCATGGTGGTGAACGGAACGGCGCCGGCGGCCCCATTGGCCCAGAGGAAGAGGTTCAGGAAAAAGAACGTCCCGAAGACAATGCCGGGAACAAGCAGAGGCGTCAACGCGATGTTCAGCTTCCACTTCTCGCCGTTCAGGGACTTGTAGACTCTGGCCGAGGCATAGCCGCCGACGAAGCTGAGGAGCGTGTACAGGAAGACCATGATGGTCCCTAGGGAACCCCGGTTCGACGGCGAGAGGAAGCCGAGAAGCGCAAAGCAGATGGTGAAGCCGGTCATAACGAACAGCTGCGCACCATTGCCGAGGAAGACGGACAGGAGCAGAGGGTGCGACGGGGTTCGGAAGACGTCGCCATGTACCAATTTCCAGCCAGAGTCCTCCTGCACGCCGTCCTCGAGAGCAGAAGTACCCGAAAGGTCATCCAAGTTAATCTGATCAAGACGGTTGTACCTCGCAATATCCTTCTTCAAGGCCCTGAACAGAACGGACGCTACAGTGACGGTAAGGAAGATGACGACAACCGCGGAGTTGACGAGCGAGAACCAGTGGATCTTGGGGTCGAAGACGTGCAAATATTTGTCCCAGCGAGTAGCCCAGGCGGTATTTGACTCCGTCCAGTACACGCTGTAGGTAAAAGTGACTGGGGTTTCAGCCCCTTCCTCCTCTGAAAGAACAACTGGCGGCATTTGGTTGTCGTTGCAATCGTCGTTATCCTTTGTGTACGCCCTCGACGACGGCTGCACGATAACGCCCACCACCCGCAACTGATCCGCCCTCCCGCTGACTTTATGGTATTCGACGACGATGTCGTAGTGGTTGTTGAAGAAGGTCGGGCCCTCGGGGTCGGTGGCGGAGATGGAACCCATGGCAAAGCCAGGGCTGTAGAAGGTAGTGCCGGTGAGGTCATCGAGCAGGTTCTGGCCGGCAGGCAGGCCGTCTACTAGCCAGTTAAGCGCGTAGCCCTGCATTATGCGCTTGTTGACGAAGTGGGCGGAGGGCACGTCGTAGGTGGAGGTGCAGAGGGTCTTGCAGGTCTCGTTCTGGCCCATGTGTAGCTCGAAGGGCGAGGTCATTATCCGGTCGCCGAACAAGATGCTCCCCAGGCTCTCGGATACGTAGGACGGGCCCCCTTCCGGCTGACAGAAGCGGAACCGTTCGTTGTAGTAGTCGTAGGACATGACGGAGTGGAGGAGGGCATCCTGGGCGGCGACGGGCTTGATGCTGTTGACGTAGAGGGGGACGTTGGCATGCTGCTTGTAGGATGTGGGCGCGACGCCCGGGAGGTAGAAGGCGGATGTGAGATGAGGCAGAGCTAGGAGCGCAGCGAGCGGAGAGAGCGCCGTCGACGGCGCAAAGGATCTCGACTTCATGGTGTTGGAGGTTTTGCTGTCATCCGTCGCACTGTCTGCGGCTTGTGTTAACGGAACTGTCCTGAAATTTGTAGTTGAACGTGTGCTTAAACATGTGCTTGAACATGTGCTTGAACATGTGCTTGAACATGTGCTTGAAGTTGGGAGCTATATGCGAAGCTGCGAAAGGGAAGCAATCTACAGAACATACAGAACACTTGTCGAAAACGTACGTATCAGGAGCGGCGCAGAAGGAATTCGCCAACGCCAACAGGACCAATCAATGAGCACAGAGGCTCGTGGGTTATACTCGGCCGTGCAGGATCAGGCCGTGTAGATAATCTTGTTGTCCCCTATATGCAACCGTATGCAATAAGTTGAATTATGAAGTCGAATGGCGAATGTTTGTACTGCAGAAGCACGAGGACAGAATATTGCAGAATAACGCCTACGCGGCGTGGAGTTAGGCGCGATGGCTCGGGATTGGTCAGTTGTAAGCTAGAGAGATTCACGATGCTCGATGTTATGTTATGATGTTGTTATACGGAAGAGTTGTCTAAGTCAGAGTGTTGAAACAAATACATGTAAATAAATAAATTCTGTTTAATGCATGTACGGATTGCTGACAGGCAGACAGAAAGGAACAGGAACAGGAACAGGAACCTTCAATTAATTTTAAGAATCTCTGTTCAACTGGGCTCGTCAATGACCGCATCCATGTCTCCCGCGCCAAGCCAACGATATTTACAGCTGTCCCCAACAGCAACAAATTTGCCTGCCTAGACGGAATAAGCCTTACTACTACGGTACATACGTACATACATACATACGTACATACGTACATACATACATAGTACAGTAGATATTATTACTCATCACCCCGTTATCCGACATCACTCGGTAGATCGGCAAACTAATGAGCAAATCCTCCGACATGATTAGGTACATACGTGGATGGTTCCGTACAGGCTCCAATGCTCGGATGACATGCAGGGGTCGGTTCCTTATCGTGTTCTTATCCTTATCAATTCATGTTATCGCTTATCGCTTGATAAAAAAATAATTTTGGTCCATCTCTCATACCCTCTCCTCATACACTATTTCTAATTGATGTTGGACATACTATACTGTACCTGCATAGGTAACTAAAGTCACCTACATATTTCTCCAAGCAGGAGTAAAAATTCAGAGGTGTACGCACACGTCATCGGCAATGGCCGTCCAGACATCACTACCAGCATTGCTGGACTCGTTAACCAACTCGTTGACCTCCGCCCTTGAAGCGACCCCGAAGATCTCCGGCATCGAGCCCACCAAAGACGGCGTCTCGCTCCTCGACGTGAAGAACGAGCTTCTGCTATCGTACCTGCAAAACCTAGCCTTCCTCATCCTGCTCAAGATCCGCAATGCCAAAGACGGCACCTCGTCAGACCACAAGGGGAAGCAGGCAGAGGGCGAGGAAGAGGAAGAGCCAGAAGACCTCTCAGACACCGTCGTCAGGAAACTCGTCGAGCTGCGCCTCTACCTCGACAAGGGCGTCCGCCCGCTCGAGGAAAAGCTGAAATTCCAACTCGACAAGATCCTCCGCGCAGCCGACGACGCGGACCGCGCGCAGGCCCAGGCAGCCAGGGACGCCGCAGCAGCCCCCTCAGACCCAGACTCGGCCTCCGCATCCGAATCCGACTCGGAATCCTCAGGCTCCGAAGCCGCGGGCCCCCGCAAGCCCGCCCCCAACCTAACCGCGAAGCAATACGGCCCACGCTTCAGCACCTTCACGCACCCCACCTTACCCACGGGCATGGCCTCCTCCACCAGCACCGACAAGACAGGAGTGTATCGCCCGCCCAAAATCACCCCCACGGCCATGCCAACAACGGAGCGCCGCGAGCGGCGCGAGCGGCGCCCGCAGAAGTCGGCGACGATGGACGAGTACGTGGCGAGCGAGATGAGCGCGGTCCCCGTGGCGGAGCCGAGCGTGGGCACGACGATCGTGGCGCGCGGGCGCGCGCTGAAGACGGCGGGGGAGCGCGCGGCCGAGGCCCGCCGCCGCGAGTACGAGGAGGCCAACTTCGTGCGCCTGCCCAAGGAGAGCAAGCGCGAGCGCGCGCAGCGCGCCAAGGCCGAGGGTCATAACTCCAAGAAAATGAACTTCGGCGGCGAGGACTGGCGCGATCTTGGCGAGGGCGTCGATCGTATTGAACGCTTGACGAAGCGTAGTGGTGGTGGTGGTGGGGGTGCGAAGGCGTTGCTGGAGAAGAGTCGGAAGAGGGGCAGGGAGACGACGGATAGTAATCGTGGGAGCGGACTGAATGCCGGGACGAGGGAGATGGGCGAGCGGTTCAATAAGAGGCTTAAGGTTATGGAGGGCGGTCGTAGGGACCGCGGTAAGCGGTGATCGTTGCAATTCAAGTCTTGTTTGTTGTATATATGCATTGATTTGAAGCTGCGTTGTAGCTGCTAGTTCTCACGTGTATGAACACTTCGATAGTCGTGACTACTACTCAGAATGGTCACCAAGGATAGTGTAATACCGATTCCCGTGGTCTTTCGTTGAGAGATGCCGATAGCTTCACCTCCTTGATCCTATTTTACAATTATAACTGCATAGTCGTCCAAATACATGAATAGATTACAACACCTCTAGCTCCCCTCTCGACTGGAGCCCTGCAACATTAGCCTCGAATTGATCTTATTAACGAGAACGTGCGAGATCATGCGAGCAACACCCGGGTCAAGCTCCAAGACGACATCATCAACGATGTCCTCGCCGTCGACATCTTGAGTTTGGATATCTGCATAATCTACCTGTCGAGAATTCCCAATCGTCGGCGATTCAGCGGATATATATCATCAACCTCATCAGCAACCCCTATTTTTGACGAACCAGCAAACGCGCTGCCAGTCTGCTCGCCAATGAAATCCTCATTCATCGGATCCTCAGAAGGCCCACTCGTCGACTGCCTAGAAACTGCGCTGCTAATCTGCTTCTCAGAAACCCCGTTCTTAGACGGCCCGTTCCTTAACGGTCCAGCATTGGCAGCGTCGATGATCTGCTTCTTTAAGCCCCCACGAGACAACATCTCCTCCCAGAGCGAGACATCATCATGTGGCTGCTTCCCCGAGAACTCCCTTGCTAGCGATTGTGAAAGTCCGTCGTCGATGATGGCCGCTTTTCCAATCCTTGAACTCCCATCATTCGCCGGCTGTCCGGCATCGGCCCCGTCAGTCCCCAGTTCCTCCACGAGCCCATCAAATAACGACAGCGAGGCACCGTCCCCATCCCCGAGGACCCCCTAGAAGCTCTTGCCGACGTCGCGGCCCTCATCCCGATCCCTGTCCCCGTCGCCGAAGCCGTTGCGCAGCTGGTCCTCGGCCTCGACGACCCCGTGGGGCAGGGCGAAGCCGAGGCCGAAGAAGACGAAGGCGGCCCACTTCCAGCGGAAGGGGTTGACGGTGACGCAGAAGATGAACCACCAGAGCAGCTCGAGGTAGGTGAAGAAGTCGAAGGCGCCCGTGGGCGCGGAGGCCTTGAGCGCGCGCGTCATGTCGATCCAGCGGCGCATCCAGTACGCCGAGGGCCGCGCGAGCGGGTCGACCAGGAACATCAGCAGCACGCGCGTGTAGATGCCGATGTGCCAGTTGCCGACGGTGCCGATCGCGTTCACGTACGTGCAGTTGATCGCCGACACCGACGGGTGCTGCGGCGGGAACGTCTGCAGGTACCAGTTCGGCGGGCCGTACGGCTCCGCGAACGAGTCATCCGGCAGGAAGGACAGCGACGGCCGCTTGAACCCCGTCGCCAGCACCACCATGTCGCCCTCGATATGCGTGTGCCGGCCCGGCCCGCCCTTCGGCACCCCCTTGTCGCGCTTGTTGACGACGATGCCCGACTCGGTGAAGTTCTCGATGTCGCAGCGCACCCACTCGGCCCTGCCGGAGCGCAGGAGGTCCATCACGTCCGAGTTCACCATCGGGGTGTCCATGAAGATGCCCTTGTCGGTCGGCGCGAGGTCCTCGAGGTCGCGGTAGAAGAACTTCTTGAGCAGCTTCTCGGGGATGAACGAGAGCGTGGTCTCCTGGCCCCAGATGTTTAGGGAGAGCAGTCCGTCGATGATCGGGTTGCGAGGTATGATCCACTTGTCGCTGCGGGAGAGGATGTAGACCTTCGAGGCTCCCTCTTTGGTAGCGTACTCGAGCGCTTCGACTGCACTCGCGCCCCCGCCGATGACGATCATGGTCTTGCCTTTTGCATCGACACTGCTTCATGGTCAGCGATATATACGTTACACGTCGACTTTCATCCCTTCAGGTGAATACATACCCAGTTAATCGGCTCGAATGATACACGGGGTTCTTGTACTTGTCCGAACCCTCCATTTTCGGCATCTTGGGATCACCACAAGTACCAACGGCGGCAATTACGCCTTCAAATCTGCCATTGGCCGGATTGTTGATGATCCAGCGCCCTTTGTTGTCCTTGTATACCTTGTCGACCTTGGTGTTGAACTTGGTTCGCGTATCCAAGCCGTAACGTTCCCACAATTGTTTAACTTGGCTGATGATTTGCTGGCGGTCCGGATAGCCGCCCTCCCACTTGACTGAGGGATGAAATCTATACATGAGGGAGTGGATCTGGAGACCGGACGTGTTGTTTACTTTCTGCAGAAGCTATCAGTATACCATCTGGCTTGCAACTGGAATGCTCCCGGTATAGGGGAGAAGTTCTACGTACACTCCATATGCCTCCTAGGCTTTTCTCATCTCCGGCTTCGAAGATCACCACGTCGAATCCATGGCCAATGCAATGGGCTGCGGAAGTTACCCCCGTGATACCGGCACCGATAATAGCGACCTTGGGCCTGCCAAGGTGAGTACTCGGACCCGGGGGTGTGGGCGAGAAGAGCTTGTCTGCGATCCATTGGATGATCTGGTAGACGAAGAGGAATGGGTGAAAGAAGGGATTGTCTAGACGGACTTCTGTTGACGCCATCTTTGCTCTAGAGGTAAGACTTGGATCAACTGAGGCTAATAGAAGTTTATGAGACTCAATTGAAAGTCGTTAGAGAGCTTCCTCTAGTTTTGACCAGAAAAGAATCTCATAACTGACGCGGGAGTGACGGAGAGCTTCGAAGCTCTTCCCAGCTGCAATTGGATAATCCTGGTTCATTACATCATGACCTTGTTTGACATGTGATGGAAGCTGGAGCTACATGTATGTACCCTGTCGGGGAATACCCTTTTTGTCACATATATGGGTCTAGTTACATACCTCCCTGCCTCCTGATTTGTTACATACGATAGCTGCAATTTATTAAATTGCCCAGTTCTACATAAGTCTTCATCTCAGACCCTAAGTATTACTATCCCTTTGCCTCAATATTGTAAATGCATGAAAATGTTGATTTCAAAGCTCTTTTGAACGCTCAGGAGGCCCAGAAGTCGCAATTGTGGCCCTAAAATATCATCTTCCTTGTCCGTATCACTTTGGGATTCCCCGTGTCCTGGGATGGACCTGCTAGGGTGCCATGAGGCTCCTTAAGCTGACCTTCCACTCCTCAGTTTGCTATCTGACAGTAATACACTCCCATTACTCAATGCGCCGCCTCTTTCCTAGTGCCGTCGCGCCTCGATCATCTTTGGGCGTAATCCATACTCTAACATCATCCTCGTGATGGTTCACGCCGACCTTGAACCAGGTATCCGGCTGGGTTTCGCTGAAATACTCCCCATCCTTCAGATACTGACCAACTAATGACTTGATGATAGTTTCTTGGACACCCCGAAATATGCATCTGGCGCCGAGTTGGGGCTCATAGTATCTCTGGGCGATTTTGGAGCATACGGTAAACTGGCTTGACATTTTATTCCAGACGTTGCCAACCAGTTTATCCTCTTCGGGATTTGCCGAAAGGACAACTGGACCAGCAACCTCTTCTTCGAGCTCCATGATGCCCCTATGAGCCACTATGGCCTGCTCACCTGAGTTGAAAGTCAAAAATGGGATTATCCTGGATATTCGACCCGTCAAAGGAGCTCCAAAATGGCCTGTGCTCTCCTTTAGAAGCGTTTTGCTTAGCCGTTCCATCAGCATCGATTGCTCTCTCTCACGGTCGGAATTGGTGAGAATTTCCTTGTGAGCCTTACAAAACTCGTGGATAGTATTATCAAACTTGTTTGTCGCAAGGACCCAGATTGTATTTCGACAGTTGATTTTCGTTGCGTTTCGACGATCTGCATACTCGCCTGTTGATGTTCAGCCAAATGCGAACCTAACGCCACAGTTCCCCTTACCTTGATCAAATGGGATTAGCAGAGCATTGTGTATGACTACGTCTGTTCTGTCAAACTCATCCATGAACACAATGCACCGTTTTCCTGTATTTCTGGAAAGGAAATTGTTCAACGGTGATCCTAATTGATGACCGTGGTATGGAGGCTTGGGGCCGAAGAGTTCATCTTCTCGCTGGAAATTAGTGCAGTCTACCGTCTCAAGCTCCAAAGACATTATTTCTCCTAGTCTTCGGGCAATTTCAGTCTTCCCGTGTCCACTAGGCCCTGCGAATAGCAATACCAGCGGTGCCCTAGTCGGCCTAGCAAGGTGCCTGTGCACAGTCAACCTAAGCTTCATAATATAGCAATAGTTACACCTACACAAGTAATTCTTGAGTAATGGATCGCGCAGCTATTTTCTGTCCAATGACTGTCAAGTGTAGTCTAAGGACGCCGTGGGCACCCTTTCGGGAGACCAACTCTTGTTCACGGCCAGAGTTCGGGTCCACACTACTTGCCTGCCAGAGACGATACCGTTGTGTCAAGTTCAATGCGGTGGCTAGCAGCGGTCTTATCTGTGGAGAACACCAGAGCTTGTTGTTGTCGCGAATGTCATATAGTTCATTGTCTGGCGGCCCTGAACTAGGAAGATCGCGATCGTACGGGGTATAGTATGCCCTGGGGATAACCTGAGGTGAAGCCCCAAGACAAAGTAGGGTCTGCAATGTTTTTGCCGCCTTCATCTGTGTGTCAGCGTCTCGCAAAGCCGCAAATGCGAGTAAGGGGAATTGATCCTTTCCATGAGTTGCTTTTAGGTCACCACCGTACTTGACCCAGCAACGAATGAGCTCTATGTTATTTGTTTCCACAACATAGAACATTGCCGGGAATCCATTCACTTTTTCGTTGAGTTTAGTTTTCAAGAGTTTCTCGTCATTTTGCTGATAGTAGGCCAGGAGCTTGTCGATCTCTGTTACTGGATAACCATGCTGAATGGCACCAATAAGGTCTTGGATCTTAAAGCTGTCCGTATAATATTGACCTGTGCTCGGTCGTATGATTGGAGGAGAAACATGAGGAAGTTGATGATACCATGCCACAGCTGGCGTTTGAATTGCACTGTTTTGAGCGTCTCTATGAGTCGTAGACCAAGACTTTCTGCTAGGACCACTAGTTGATGTCCCTGACTTTCCATTCTGGTTCACCCCCTTTTGCGATGCTAGAGCCATTTTGAAATTGATTAGATTGTTCGTACCTGGTGAAGTTTAAACGGTGCTTTGAGGGGAGGGGAATAACAATTATAACTGTCTCTCACTTCGTGTCCAATATTCTATTCTAACCTTAGGTATAAGTACACTGGACTTCTCTTGACATCTCGGAATGCATCTAG
Organism: Whalleya microplaca; assembly: GCA_022497155.1. NCBI lineage: Eukaryota > Fungi > Ascomycota > Sordariomycetes > Xylariales > Xylariaceae > Whalleya > Whalleya microplaca. The sequence continues at coordinate 1,203,350 of MU385715.1, read as the reverse complement.
AATAAACATGTGATATACCCGCAGCTTCTGTAATAATTCATTCTAGCCTCGCTTGATGACTCTAGATTGATGAAAGGTACGTTGAATCAACAGCTAACGACGGTACCAACCCCACCGTGCGTACATTCAGAGTATCAACTGGACATTCAAGCCCAGAAGTAGCCAGATCTACAGAGAAGGAGCAATAATTATGTATGAGGGAAGCCGTCAGTGCGTACATGCCTCATAAACACATGTTCTTATTCTAGTTGTCTCAAACACGACATAGAAAGTTCCAATTCAAAGCGTTTTAGTATACACCAGAGAAGATTAATTTGGCTCATGTTTATTCCTCTGATTCATCAATTACTTCTATTGGTTAATATGGTCGAAGTCTTGTTCATATGAGATATGCTTGTAGGGCGCTTACATCTAGTTGCTATCTGCGCATACCCATATAAAGGGGCTTCACCCCCTATAACTTCGCCTTATATCAATCACGCCAATATTCTTCTCGTTACTCTATCCAAAATTAACAGTTTTATCCAGGATATTAGATACTATCGTTTACCCGAGGGTATAAGGGCGTCTATCTAGCTAACTAAGTTCTTATGACCGATAGTCCTATTTTACGAAATGACAAGAAAACCCAAACCGAGCAATTGATAATTTTGTTCCCTAATGCAATGCTTCTTGAGCTATAAGTATAGTTAATCTAAATGAATCCATGCTTTTGTTCTTCTACTTCAGTGTTGTCAGTGATTTAGAGACTGCGATGTTGTCTGCAGGTACCACCGCTGATTCAGATCTCAGTCTCATTTGACTAGCAATGCATATCAAATTAGAATAGTCGGTCAGGAGAATTGCGTACATCAGACACCAAAACGTCTGTCCTTCTGCAGGGCGGCAGACTAACTGCATAGAAGTACAGTTTTGGCACCTATATAGGAAGTCCGTTATAGCTAGTTACGACGTGCAGATAGCCAAGACATTTCTGCGCCGCAAGACCATTTCCTCCTTTTCTGAAAATCCATGCTCCCGGTCTGTCTTAACATTGTAGATATTGTGAATGTCGTACATCGAATGCGATCATGGCAAGCACCCTGAGGAGGCAGATTGATCTCCGGCAAATAACTCCCAATACTTATACTGCTGGCTGGGACATTGATTGGACCCTTGGCTCCAGTGAGTAACCGAAGCCTCCTAGGCTATATATTGCCAATCTGGCCTTAATATCCACGGTGTAGCTTACCGATTCCAGCTCTTTTCGGTGGGAGCACCGCTGCCATCATTCACCTCACTGCTGCCACGCATGTCGTAACTGAGCCAGAACTGGCAGCCCGGAACCAACCTGATATCCTGAGCCTGCATCTCGAATTCCTCCGCTCCTGCGAGCGATGTCAGAGCACTATTCTAGTGACCCCGCTAAAGATTGGTGCCAATACAAGTACAATTCAACTGCAACTATCACAAAACAGCCAGATCAAAGTAATCGCCCTAGCCATCTCAACCAACTTTGACAAGCCGATTGGTCCCACCGTCTCCACCGCCTGGAGACTTCTTCCACCCCCACCACCGGTCCCCGATTTCGACCGCGTTGTAGCTCATCAGCCGGACCGGCATTGGCTTCCCGCTTGTCTCTCCGGAGAAATTATCCCACTCACTAGCCGCTTATTGATCCTCAATCCTAGGCGGGGTCACTCCGTCGACGGCGTCTGCGATGGTTGGTATGGCTGTAAAGGAGACGAGCATATGGATGCTACCCACTTAGCTTTGATGACAGATATGATCCCTTCCATGTCTGATACTCTTTTACATAATGATGGCTTATACGACGCGCATGCTTTTCATCACAAGATGGAGCGGTGGGCTGATGAGCACCCGGGAACTCCGGCCGAGATTAGCAACTCGGTTGCCGAAGCCATGCGAGCATCAATGTTTAATACTACGGTTACTATGGATCTTGAATTCAAGCGAAGAGTCCCAGATGGGCTTCGTTGGATCCTTACCAGGGTCTCTACCAAGATGCTACATGAAGGGAGAATGGACCTTGATATCACCATATGTGATAGCGAGATGAAGCTTCTTTGCACAGCCCGCCAGCTTATTCGTGTTCTAGAAGCGCAAAGGAAGTTTCGTCGTAGCAGAACAGAGCCCGTACTCTAGGCATATAGCAGTAATTTGGGGAAATATCGCTGTTTTCGTTGCCAGTGCTAATACAGCGCAACAAACTGCACTATCCTCTAGGTATACTATCATCGTCATCGAGTATTACCCTGGAATAAACCTTACGAGCTTGCACTTTATAAATATATTTATACACGGAAGCAGAATGTAGACCTTCGGGGATGCCACGTCGATCATGTATACAGACTCGGTCACTGTGCAGACCTTCAGACACCATAACGTTCGGATCATTGAACAGTGAGTAAGCCGCATGTCGACCAGGGCCTCTGAACTTGACGAGCACTAAATTCATAAGTAAAGTTAACGAATAAAGATGTATATATATGTCTATCAATGATAGGGATAGTTGTTAGTTACCCCTTTTTATTATGGAGCTCGGCAACATAGTGTTTCCGAGCGCTTAGTATTCAAGACAGACGGGATCTTCGAGTGCCTACACGAGTAAACTCGTAATGCTGTCAGATGTATTTACGTTCAGCAAGAAATAATCTATATAATTAATTGAGTGGAAGTAATAGCAGAGCAACTACACCAGTATGCTAAAAGTGTGACTGATCAATTATGCTGACAGACCAACCTGTGAGGCTGTAAGCATTCCTTTGTGCTTAGAACCCAGGCATGGCATCAAAAGTAACTTTCCAAACGCACTTGGGGAACCACCAGCAGATTCCCGCCAGGTATTTGTATAGTCAAGATAATTAGCGACAGACGTGTCCATATACCTGACTGCCTCCTCCCAGTCTTTTGAAGTCTTGGCGTTCCAGGGGCCGTCCTCTGTGGTAAAGGACATCTCAGCCATATTTGGAACATAAGAACACACGCCAAACTTCGCCATCTCATAGATACCCTGTGCTAGTAGAGTCATGATTGCGGTACGTCGAGCGCTTTCCAGAGTGATCCACTGCTCCCATGTCAGGGCTGAGTCTTGGTTTCTTGAGATCACGCGCATGTGAAGCTCAAGAGCCCAGCTTTCGATGATGTACGAGTGCATCTCAGCTTGCGCTCGCTGCCTGACGTCGCCGTCCCAGAGTTGGATGATGTGGAGAATCAAAAACGCCTGTAGAGCAGCCAGGTGCGATTCTATAGACAAGGTAGACAAATCTAGACCAATGAGCTGATGCACTCTCTTCTCAATTATACTCATCGCTATGCTCTTAGTGCTCAATGTCTTAGTAGCGTAGCTAGCACATGCGCTGAAGGCCTCCTCAAGAGGAAGAGGTAGTGACGGAGCATCATGCAGTGATGAATGAATGAACGGTGCTTCCAATTTGCATATAAATCTTTCGGGCCAGGCCATTATTCTGCGAGACAATGTCTCGATTGGCCATCTATCCGTTGTTTTAACCAGAATCGGACAGCCTGGGTGAAACCCTGGCATCTGGACATGTCGTAAATCAAGTTCATAAGTCTCTTGAACCGATGAAATGTCTGTCTTCTCGGTCACAATTCTCGTCCATCTATCCAGGGATGCATCGTCGTCGGAGACTGATGCTACACTTGTGGATTCTAGAATAGGGGCAGTGTCTTCTGGAGAAGGTCGCCGAATAGACCCACACTGGCCTTTGCGCTCACGTCTCTGGTTGAGATCTTTCAGAGGTTGATTTTTGTAGTAGCAGCGAACGCCTCGGTTAGCGCAGCGGGAACATTGCGGAGTTTCTGGTACGCATCGACGCTTCGCTTTCGCACATGGCACACAAGACTTTTGCCGCGACGCCATATAGGTATGTTGATTGATAGTTTGGGATCTCGTTTGGAGGACTTTAAGCGGGAATGGGCTTAACGGCGGAGCGACACGGTCATTTCAGGATCTAGTAGTCGAATGTGGCCACGGGCTTGCGAGAAAAAATATACGGATCGCGCTTGAATAGGCCTAGACTCCGCAATCTTTGTAATCGAAATCCGCATCGGTGCATCACGAGGCTTATGATTGGATGCAGTCAGCGTCACATCGCAGCTAGACCGCCGCCTATGCTAGAGTAATATGCGTGATCATCGCTGTGCCGCATCATCCTATTCGACAACAAAACGCGACTAAGGTTGGCGAAGAACTATGGAGAATTGAATATAAATATATATAAGCTCTTTCACCTAATGTAGTAATGAGTCTCGAGAACCCTCAAGTCAGTCTTATCAGAATTCTATTCCTTAGAGCAAAGGTGTGATTCATACGGCTACTACGCATCACTAATATCTCATCCAAACATGGCTATTATCGAAGTTGTCTTCCCTCAACTCAAGAGTGACCCGGAGTCCAAAAAGTCTCTCCCAGAAAAACTCCCCATAGTGGTCAAATCATTCCAAGACGGGGGTGTCCTGCGAGGGGTACGGGGATTTCTCGTTTCAGAGGACGGTAAAGACGTATCTGCAGATTACAGAGAAGTTGTGGTCCTTGGTGAGAGGATTTATACTTAACACTACTTAATCTATCGCTGACGTTCAATAGAATGGGCTAGTACTTCTGACTTCCATGCATTCGTAGCATCTCCTACGTTTGCAAACATGCAGGCTGCGATCAAACCGAGTGAGTAGTATATGAATACTTTCATTATCTTTTCTGTCTTCATCTGGTATAAAATAAATCCTTTGAAATACATATACGAGTACACAACTTCCGAGACTTGTGCTTGGAATCCCGATTATTTTCCTAGCATTGCAGAACGATATAACACTGACATGGGGTATCGCAGTTTCAAATGGACCACCAGAGCTGAATGTCTTTGAGACTAATGACGGATCACAACTTTTTGGTACACACCCAGTTCTAGAGATTCTAAGAATACGGCCTAAAGGCGCATCAATCGACGAGCATGTGCAGACTATCTTGAAAAAGCTGCAGACGAAATTGCACAATGACTCAGAAGCTGTGTATGGAAGCAGCGTGAACTTGCCCCAAAAGGAGGTTGCTGTCATCAAGGTATTCGAAAACAAGGCGGTAAGTACTAAATACAACAAAAACAGAATTACTCTACTAATTCCATGGATTTGTGAAGAGTCTCGACGCCGCAAACAATGCTTCATCACGTCAGGAGCTTTTGAAGGAGATCGGCGATCTGGCTGAAGTGACTCGCTTGGTCGCTGATATCCAACAGATTCCCATTTGAAAATAAAGAGAAATTAGAAGTTTTAGGTGCATAGATAGATAATACTACATTCCTCTCTACATGGATTATAAAGTTAGATTATATCAGTCTACCTAGGCCACATTTCGTGTGAAGATATTCATGTAAAATTTATCTTGATGATTTTTACGCCAAGTCTGAGCAAGAGCAAATCTACACGAACGATTACCTCATACACAGAAGCGCGTGTACTGTACAAGTATTTGGTTGGTGTTGGTTTAAACAAAGACTGGCCATGATACCAAGGGAACAAAGGATCTAGAACCAACAGTACGAATCGGCTCCTTTATTCCTTGTTCTCCTAACCATGCATCCTCCCAGCATTCAACATGCTTCCACAAGAAATATTAGCAATATTGCGCCTGATGCTACACAAAATATATAAAGTTACGCGGTCTCATCTATGTTATCAGCGTCAACTTTATTCTATACTACTTAAAGGTGTACGCTGCAATATTTCCGAATCAGGTGCTATTAGCAAAGATGAAGACTAAACCAACGTCGTCATCCCGCCGGCAGCCTCATCGTGCTGTGAAAGGCAACTCTTCATCACCTGCTGAACTTCTTCCAAGTCCCAATCTAAGACGAACGAAGGCTGGCATCGCAAAATCCCAGGGCCAAGTAAAAGGAAATACGAAGACGAAGAAAGGAGGGCAATGGTTAAAACGAAAGCTTGAAAAGAAAGTCGCTGCGATAGACCCTACAGTTGCATTGCTAGAACAGAGCGCACTCCTAGGTATCACGGCCGACCCTCCCCACCTATCACCTACGGCCTTGAAGTCGCCAAGGTCAACCCCAGGTAAACGAGGCCGATGGAGGAAATCCAAAAAGGAGAAGAAGTACATGGACGACTTCCTCAGCCCCGACGATGAAAAAGAGGATGACCAGGATGAAGACCAGTCCTTGAAGAGGTCTCTCCGCTGGGTACCTGATATGGAGCATCGACCGCGCATTAGCCGAAAGCCTGCCAACGTCCCTTATCAGCTGTGGATGGCGTATTGTTCACTAGATGATTACATATACAGATATTCTCTGACAAAGGAAGAGACACTGGCGCATCCGCTGTTGGACGAGGTGTATCGTTTCGAGCTTGGTGGTCCACAACCGGTACCCCCACCCGGCTTCCAATGGAATGATGACAAATTATTGGCGCCTACATCTGAAGTACCTATGAATGATGATTAGACCTTCATTCGACTACATGTTTTCTTATCTATTTGTTTTAGTTAGACGCCATGGTTTAAACCTCGAGAGAACACTTATATAAGAGCATTAGATTGGTTTATTGTGATATTTGTACTTGATTCTTGTGAACGATAAATTCTCATTGACGTAGACAGTTCTAAGAAGAACAATCATATTATGTCACTATAAACCCATGGTATTGGAATTGCAAATACTTGTAGGTAAGTTCTCTGTAGAATAAACGAGAACAGTGCCTCGCCGACCAATGGCTATAATTTCACAAGACGGCCGGCTACTTGAATATTTTCATTTTTCTAACTTCGTGTCTCACCTTTGAAGGCAGCTCTGCGAACTATCGCTTACCTTCACTGACATTCTTGCCAATTTGCAACGAACTAAGGAGAAAAATTATCTATTGGCAGGCTGAATCAAGTATTACTGTTCCCTGGATTGAGCAATACCTTGGGGTTTTACAATAATAATACATATTATTGTGTAAGAAAATGTACCTAGCATAGGAACTTCGTTATAAGCATAAATGGCTTAGAGTTGCATTCAACCGAGAAGTCTGGCAGCACTTATGGTGTCATCCGGCCCCACATGCACTTAGGCTGAAGTTGCATAAAATTGCGTGATTCTTCGGAGACTCAAAACACTCCGCTTCAACTTGCTAGACTGGACGATGTGAGCTTGTTCTAATATTTACATATCTAGAATAGAATGCCACACACGACAGAATCAGACGATGGAGCTTCGAGGCCGCTGCTTGCCGACGAACAAGATCCACAACATGTTAGCCCACCAGACCGATCTTCCTCGCCAGCTGTGCCGGCCCAGGAGAGAGGAACATTTAAGAAGAATCTTGGGGCTCTCGAGGCTTTTGCCATCGTGATCAGCATAGTCATCGGCAGTGGCATATTCACCTCCCCCGGATCTATCGACACCAATGTGCCGTCACCAGGCGCAGCTCTGATCGTCTGGCTCATCGGCGGTGTGCTTGCGTGGACCGGTGCCTCGACAATGGCGGAGCTCGGAACTGCGATTCCTGGAGAGGGTGAGTTAAACGTCCTTTACAAATCTCGATATCTATGCGGGTGGTCAATGAGACTGATTTTCATTGGCAGGCGGAGTACAGCCGTATCTTCAGTATATCTACGGCGACGCGTTTGGGTTCCTGGCTGCTTGGACGTGGGTTGTCGCTGTGATGCCCGCAACCCTAGCCATTCTCAGCATTGTCTTCGTGGAGAGTATATACTCCGCGATCGGTGTGACTGACCAAGCGGCGAGGATTGAGCATAAGCTGTTCTCTATTCTAATTCTGGTTGTGATTAGTGTGGCGAATTCTATCAGTACCAAGGCGAGTACTCGCTTGAACAACTTCTTCGTTGTGACCAAGTTCGTCAGTATTGCAGCTATTGTGCTAGCAGGCATAGTAGTTGTCATTATTCAAGCCTCTGATCCAGAAAGAGAAATTGGAGGAAGGGATTGGTTTACGAAACCTTGGTTCGACAGTAGGACTGTTATCGACCCTAATGGGAATAAAACAGATTGGAAACGGTTGAGCGAATGGGAAATACTTGGACACTACTCCGCTGCATTGTACGGTGCTCTCTGGGCATATAGCGGCTGGGATAAGGTATGGTTTTGTTACCCAAGGGATTGTGCGAGAGACAGACCTAACATCGTGCGTGATAGGCCATATATGTTTCAGCTGAACTATCTGCACCGGCACGCCAACTACCCCTTGCGATCAACACTGCAATTCCGACTATAGTATTCTGCTTCATTTTTTCCAATGCCGCTTATTATATTCTACTTCCGTGGAACGTTGTCTCTACAACAGATAGCGTCGCTGTGGTAAGCAGCGAACCTCTACTATAACGTTCGTTGAATCTCAACTAATGGTACGTTGGGCAGACTGCAATAACTCGCCTCCTAGGCCGTGGATTTGGTATTGTAGCTGCAATTCTGATATGTCTTGTTGTTGCTGGTTCCCTGCTTGGCAACTCCTTTGTGGCCGGCCGTATGGCAGTAGCTGCTGCCAACAAGGACTGGCTTCCTGGCCTCTTCGCACTTGTCGGTCGTGTTGGATTGAAACCTCGGACAGAGGAAATTTCCGAATATCCTACTAATGCACCTGGTTCTTCGAATACGACTCAGTCTGATGCCCCTATCAACGCTATCGTACTCTCAACTATCCTCTCAGCTCTGTACATTCTATTGGGAAACTTCCGCGCCCTTTTGACCTTCAATGGTCTAGGTGAATATTCTTTCTTCTTTTTGACGGTCCTTGGGGCAATAATCTTGAGGGTCAGGGAACCTAGTCTACGGCGACCATACAAACCATCCATCCTGATTCCATTTATTTTCGCAGTTGTGAGCGGATTCGTTGTCGTCCGGGGAGCATTCTTTGCGCCAGTTTTAGCCCTTGTTGTTATTGTGGTTTGGATAGTTGGCTTAGGATTCTATTGGATCAGGAAACGTTTAGCTTCCCGGCATTTTGAATAGCCCCTGAATCGCCTCCGTGCGTGGAGGCATTACTCAAGGTTTATGGGCAAATATATTAATGACTACTACGAGAGACGAACAACTCCTCCATTTTACTCAGAGGACATAGGTAGTTCTGTGTTTTTCGGAGATAGGAGTTACTTGCTATGGCTAATTCGCCTCGACACGCCCCTAGGGCGTTACGCTTTAACTAGTAAAAGACCCTAGTAATACAAAAATTCCAATATATATCAGTGGAGTATAAAAGTGACTTGGCTTTCAGTATAATTTATTAGATAAGTTGAAGTACTCTTGCTACGCACTGTCACATATTTAAAACAAGAACATATACGCTTAACGAATCTACATTTATCTACTAATATTTAAGGTGGTAGCGGATGTACATCGGAAATTTTTATATTACATGGGCTCTTTGTTCTACTTAGAAAACCTCGCTATTTATCTCTTAGAATATGTCTCCTACGAAGGTCGCTAATCCCTCTCGTCCTTAATCTTGATTGTTTACAGAAAATCAATGTCACTGTAATAGGGGTATTAATCATAGTGCCTTAAGCCATTGGATCTCAGAGCAATAACTGCTCCAAGGTCCCAGTTGCTTAAAAGAGATCCTCTAAGCTGTTAGAGGTCCTTAGATCTTGGACCTTAACACAATTCTATTTGGACAACTAGAATTATCACGGCAGAACCTAAATGGTCATTGCACATACTGTAACTGTGATAATCTGATTATACAGGAAATAAGCATGGGCCATTTACGCACCGTAGGAACCCAAATCATCAGAGTTTGCGGCTCTGCTACCTCTGTTGTCACATCAGCAGATGATTCCTCACTTTTCAAAGTCTCAGAGAAGTTGATGGTTGTTGCCCGCTGCCCAGTTCAGCCGCAAAATCCCATTCCCCGAGTCCTATAATATATTGTGATATACATTAAAGATCAACCTATCAACTGGCCATTTTCTAGAGCCTTGCGCCTCTATATTTCTGAATTCGGGATTTGGATTGCTGTAATATTACCCCGCATACAATATCTAGGTCTGCTAACTCCCGATTGGTCTGGCAAGATTCATTCACCGAAGACAAGGCAATATCTGGCGAGGATGGGGCTGCAACGTTGTAATCGAAACCAGTTCATTTGTCTAGCATTAAACTTGTGTCTTCAGGGTTTAGCCACATCTATCTGCCTTTCCATGCAGTTGATAATTCACATGGAGGGCACCGACGGTCATGTAGGAAAAGCTTATAATCTTTAAACACAATGTTGTAGTTAGTTGATAATCGTCATCGGTGTCATTTCGTTGAGTTGTGGCTTTTTATAAGTCAATATTGACAAGTCAACAAACATGTCAGATGTCAGAATACATATGCCTAAGCCCTCCATCATCAAATGTTAGTGATATTTCTTTTATACACCCCTTTCCTTATTTCCAAACTCCATCAACTAAGTCTTCTCTATGCCTTTAGCTATGTAGCTTACCCATTTCTGTTATAGGCTATCACGACAAGTCGTCAAGCTGATTTCCTTTGGTGGCCCCTGCAATTTGACCCTAACAACTAGATATTGTTTGGCCTCCACGTAGCACTCCTTGTTCTGCAGCGGCTGTACATTACTTCACGCTCAGCCGACAGGGTTCAATACCAATATTCCTACAAATCTATAACAATTTTGCATCATCGGTACTATTATGTTTTCACGGCATAATGCATCTAATCTCACTCCGGTTTGTGGTTCGCTGCACGTTTCAGCTTCTCCTTACATCTTTTTGGAGATCATTTCGGCATTTGCAATCCATTCACAAACTCATTTGCGGCTCTTGTTGCAACTTATGGAGGCTTATACAGCGGGGAAATCATCGTGGTAATGAGTGAGTTGGCGTATTGGTATAAGTACGCAAGTATGAGACAGCTCAATGCTATTTTTCATCAGATCTCCGTCTCTGAATACATCCTCAGGCACTAGTCTCTTGCCGTGGAAGAACATTGGATATATTCGACACCTATATTTGTGAATAACATCCAAAAGTTATAGTCGTCCCTAGTGTCTCATTATAAAGATGGCTCCTACAGATTATACAGACCTTATCGGGACCTGGTCCATTGACCTAGAGAAACCTATACCAGCAGCGGAAAGCTCATTTGTCTTGGAGCAAACTTCAGAATCCGTTTTTGATCCAGACCACCGTGCTGAGGTTGACAAAAATGATTATAGGGATGACGGCAAGTATAGAGGTCAGCAATTGCTTGGTCATTTTATCCCTTAGTCATGTCTGAATTACTGACTTAGTATGTCAAATAGCTATCGTGAAACTGCAGATGAAGTACCAGGGACAGGATTCTGAGGATACCTGTTGGGCGATGGGCACGGGTTGGCTGATCAAGCCAGACCTGCTTGTCACTGCAGGTCATAATGTCTACAATTGGTCGGGAAGTGATGGTATTTTAGGACGAGCAGTACACATCAAGTGTTTCATCGGATACCACGGTAGGGACTCGATAGGCACAGACATTGTCCAAGAGCGTAAAGGTGAACGTGTCGTTACTACTGCCGAGTGGCTTCTTGGTAAGGAGAATCGACATGCCGATGTTGCCTTAATCAAAGTCGACGAGCCCTTCACAGGAAAATTGCGTGTCTTCTCATATAATGACACCCCAACAAGCGGCGATGAGCAGCTTGGAGTCGTTGGATACCCTGGGGACAAGTACATCAACGATAGCTACGGCCGCCAAGAGAAAGGCGCGTATATGTACGAACAATACAACGATATCCAGTATAATCTCAGGGATTACGGAAACCACCCACCAATGCTCAAGTACCGTATCTCTACTTTCGGTGGTAAGTCCAGAAATTCACGTATATCATAGTAGGCGCCTTTCTGACAATATTCACGGTAGGCCAGTCTGGATCTCCCGTCATCCGCAGTAACGCGAAGCAGGTTGTCATTGCCACTCATGTCTACGGTGGAGGAGATAAAAACCTAGGCAGCTTAATTGGAACACATGGGAACGATTACGAGATATTGACAAGAGCTGTTGATCAGATGTATCCGGTCGTCGCCCAACACATGGGTATCGATCTTCTAGATCCCAGGGGAACCCATGAGGGCCATTTTATACCTTACGAACCTGAAACGTTCTGGGACGTCATTAAGTCCGTTGGAGAGGTTGTGAGTACTACAGGAAAGGCCGTATGGCCAACTGTTCCGCTACTACTTGGTCCTATTCAAGCATCGGTAGCCGCCGTGGCCGGCGGAGTCCTCGGCACCGTGGCCAATATATGTGCTGAAACCGACAAGGGTGGGGCTAACACGCCATCTATCCGTACTGAACAGGCAGTTCTAGGTACTATAGAGCGTGCAACCATTGCTGAGGCTTTGCTTGAAGCTGTGCTGAAGGTAGAAGAAAATTCCATTGTGGAAACACTTTTACAGAAAATGGAGAAGACCTACGAAGATCTAGCCCCCAGTATTCAACATATCGTACCAAAGCTCAGTAAAGAGCTCAAGGGTTTGGCATATAGGATCGCCGTCAATGGCCATGTCAGAAATGGCGGGGAGCAACTGATTAACCATCCTGCACATCACTTGCAGGGAATCAATGCGGCTGACACGACCTCTACTTCTGATGATTTCCTGGGTAACATGCTAAAATCAACGAAACCTCTGCAAGGCGATGTGCACTTCTTCAACGTCCTTGACGATTTCATAAAGACGGGGCTCAAAAGGAGCAAGCCTCTGCTCAGCAAGGACGCTAAATATGGGCTTGAGCGTGTGGACAAAGCTCTCGCCGAGGCCATCTCGGTTGAAGAAGCTGACGTAGAAGGGGAAACTCAAGCTACCGAATTAGTCACGAAGCGTGCCCTCATAGGAGAAGCGGCGCTGCAAGCCATTGTGACATTAAGGGATGACGAACTAGTCCAGCTGACAATTCCCAACGGTGACGGCGACATACAAGAAACCTTCTTCGATTATGTCACGACTGTGGGTCAGCAAGTGGGCCCTATTGCCAAAGAGGCGTCGCCAATAACAATTGAGAAAGTTGTTGCAGAGGTGGACCATGCCATGACCAAGTACAAACCGCAGGCTATCACTAATCCAAAGCCCGCATCTAGCAGCGAGTCGCCTTCCGCTGTGGCACTTATGTCTCCAAAAAAAAGGGTTGTTTTGGACCTAATTAATAACCACACTAGCGACGGCACTTTGAAGGTGAGCGCTCTTGGGCCCCCAGCGGTTATTGATTCCCTTGCTCGGCAGGCTCGTCAAAGCGGACCAGGCGGCTCGCAGCCAAGGCTGCAACGTGTGGATTCAAACGAGGATTTACCTGTATTTCAGGAGTTATAGATCTTATCGACTAATACATTATATAGGCTGCTGCATAGACAAGGATCGACAAGGTTGATAACTACGAAAGTAGCACATGAGAATGCTGTCGAGAAAACAGTTGGGCATAGTAGATATCAGGTATTGGCCATGTTTTCTCGGCCACCATCCTTCTATACTAGCCGCATGTACTTCCTTATTCAACTTTCATTGCAGTTGTGCCTATGCACGTATCCTATCTTCATAAATATCAGTAGTGAAGGGCATCACGCAGACTGTTGAAATAGACGCAATATAGGGTATCGTACTTTAGAAAATGGGTGACCGAGGTAGTCTTATAATGAACCTACAATACGCATAGATATGTTTCTTTGTACGAGTCAGGCAGGCTAGGTGCAGGTCCCAGAAACAAGGGTAGCCCTGAACATAGAATGAGGTAAACCGGCACATTGCACCGTGCTTCAGGTTGCGTGCAATACTGAAGTGACTGAAAGGCGTACATTCTTCTAGAACGAAGCTATCCGTGGCGTGCGAAAGTGATGGTCGGTATTGTTGTTGTTGCTGTTAGGACTCAGGAAAGGTGAGGTGTGAAATGTACTGCTATCAGATATATGGGTGTGGGTGTCCTTCGCAAGCTCTCTTCCCATCGCAGACACCTTGTAGAAAGAGACCACGAGAACCAGATCCCACGAAGTCCCATACAAAGCACCTCAGCTTTTCTACTAACATTTACTTCATAGGATGCTCCCAAAGTTCAATCATCCATTTTAACTGGCACCGAATAGGTTCGAAAAATTGACAACACCGCTTACAGGCAGGTTTCAATGTTGACCCATATAAGATGCTACCCTCAGCTTCGCCATGCTCAGATTCTAGAAAGCAATATATTTTCTCTTTTTCACTCCTTTTCCATTCATCGGCATGTCCCGCTTGCTCTTGGCCCTCAGCATTGAGCTGTGTATCGTTGATAGAAGGCGCGATATCATGCTCACGCAAGCTGCTGACATACAAGTGTCGTAATTCAGAACTGAGGTCGGTATTCTGGGGTGGCTGCTTTTGGTCCTTGGGGCCCGGATCACAGAGATGAAGAAGCCATTCGGAACATCCGGCGGCGGTGACGGGCCTTGAAGACATCATGTAGTGAGTGCTCAAGATACTGAGACCCTGTAGACTGACAAGATTGTATTCGAAATCGTGGAGGGGGGGCGCATGAGATTGAACGTATAGGGGTACGTAGTCATCGTCCTCGTTATTCCATGTCCACAGACTTTTATGAATATTGGAATGAAATAGGTCGGGGGCCTGGGTCTATTTATCCCCTTGAACGATCACCCATATCTAACCATGTGTCATAGGTGCACTGATATCGACCACCAGATGACGTTGTCTGTTATTTTCGAGTCAATTTTGGATGATTGCCATTACGCGAGGTCGCGCTGCCGACCAACGACAGTAGATCGATTAAAAACGGTTCTTCGTTTGTACCCTTGTGAGCTCGCCTACCAACCAACATCACCAATATGAGTCAAAACAAAGACACGTGAGTATTCTCCAACATTGGACTACACAGACTCGTGGGTACATCAGGCTTCATAACACCGGAATGGGATTGAACGTGGAAATATTGAATATTAAGCTACTGTCGCAATAAAATATCGAATACATTACTAGATTTAGAGGAACAGATTGATTACATTTTAGCTATCTACAATGCACCACTCTAATCCCCATCGTCGGTAATAGGTAAAAACATGATCCCTGGCGCTAATAAATCCAGATATATTGGAAGTTCTAGTTTGGTATTTTGATATGTTTGCGTTACACCAGCAATGTTGATGCAAATCCATGTGCCACCTTCATGAGTCATCAGATTGCTAACGCAATATTCACTACTGTCTAAATACTAACATCCAACACACAGGCTAGCAAATGGTCTAATATACATCATTGTACGTAAATGGCCCATTTCCATTGCAGTAGCTGAGACATAAAAGTAAACTGAGCCTCCGAAGGATCTTTTACTTTTTCCGATATTCTCATTACCCGAAGAGTATTACGAGATGCTTGATGCATTGGTGAGCCTCGCTTCCGGTGTATCATCCTGTAATGGTTCCATAAATAACACCTCGCCTTGAGAGTAGAGAAGATATGAGCGCTACAACTATTTCCTTATCCTTCAAAAGTCCTTTACTTCGTAGAGTAAAAGCAGAGGAAAAGTTTAGAACGAACTATAATTCATATATTGACAGCTTAGCATGGAACTTATCACATAGGGACTAAGCACAAATCATAATAGTCGAGAAATCTAGCAAGATAAAGAAGTCTATGGCTTCTTCGGGGATCATATAGAAGTTGAGCAGTGTCAATATAATTTATGAATACTTATCTTATTATATCATGAGGGTCAAACTAGATTGCACATGACAGCGAACTTACCTCTGCCCAGGAGTGCATCTTAAATACTTATATAAGAAAACTTACCAAATGCTTTCTCCAATAGAAAGGAGACTTGCCGGTAAACAATAACTTACCAGTAAACAATAACTTGCCAGGAAACAATGACTTGCCAGTAAACAAGACTCCAACCCATCTGATCTGGATGTCAGCGTCAGCGCAGAAACTTTACTCACCTATCTACTGGAAAGTCAACAGAGCCGGGTCCATGGAACCAAGATCGACCGGCGGAGGTTGAGGCATGAGCCCAAAGGCCTCAGGCCCCGGGATCTCGTTCTGCGCCACGACGATCTCGTGGCAGCCCATACACGCGAACACCTTGGGCACAGGCGGGGGCGCATCGCCGAAGACAGGGCCAGCGTTGTCGCCGTAGGCGTCGGCGCCGGCGCGCTCGCGGCAGAAGAAGCACACCTTGCGCCCGTAGACGCCCTTGACCCAGGCGTGCATGCGGTCGGCGGCCTGCTTGAGGTTGAGCAGGTGCTGCAGGCGATGTGGACTGCAGACCCGGCGGCCGAGGAGCTTGGTGGCGCAGCCGCAGCCGCTCATCGGCAGCGGGGCGCCCACGAACCCGCCCCAGGTGGCCGCGCCCAGCCGCGGGTTCGGCGCCGCGCACTCGACCGCGCCCTGCTCGAACCCGTACACGCGGTTGCCGGTGCCCGCGTACGAGCCTGGGTCCTGCGCCACCGAGCCGGCGCACTGCGCGCACGCGTACGCGCGCAGCGACTCCAGCACGCCCTTGATCTGGTCGAGGAAGGTGGCGCGCGAGCGCGCCTCGCAGTCGTCGCAGATCGGACACCCGGCGTCCGAGTGGCACGTGTCTTCGCAGACCCGTGATGTATAATTGCCACAATGCGTGCCGAGCGCGTTGGGCGGAACTGCTAAGCACGCCATGGTCGGGCCCTGGGTTCTTTGAGCATCGTTCAGGATGCGATTGAACGGGATGGTGCCTAGGACAGGCTCGGGCATGGCGTTCGGGTGGGGAGCGATCGGGCGGACGAGGAGGTCTTGGTGGATGAACTCCGGGTGGTCGGGGTTGTAGCCCAGGCTGGCGCTGTCGTAGATGGGGATGTTTGGATTATAGAGACGGTACTGTGGGTTTATGGGTCCTGGGGAGGAAGGTCGCTCCCTGGGCCTATACGTGCTGTTGCGGATAGGCTCCATTGAGGGATTCAGCGTCTCCATGATAGCCATATTGATGCCTTCTGGGTATACGATTGGGACCACGGGTAAGGGGGTCTGATTGAATGCATTTAGGCGCTCCTGGATGAAGTTTCGGATGACCTGAGCAGCTGGCGAGTTTGCATATTCGACCTGATTACTTAGATCCCGTCGCAAGAGCCACCGAAACGTGGCTAGACCGATATTGACGTTCTGGTTTGCACACGCTTTCGCCATCTCCCATATTTCAGTGTAATCGGCCAGGAGCATCGGGTCTGGGATTGTTGGGGCCTCAGTTTCCTGATCTACTATATCCATGGCCAACAATTGCTCCCAGGAGAAGCTGTTGTGAAGCCTGATCTCGTCCACCGGCATCTCAGACGCCATCAGCACGTCGAACTTGGCGCGTATTTCTTCGTACGGCACCGTACCGACTCCTGCGCCTGGGGGGGAGGGTGCTGGTCCCGTCGCGGCAGGCTGGTCTGCGGGGGGAGGATCATCGCCAAAGGCGAAGGGGCCGGGACTCCAAGTTGGAATGTAACCTTCCGGCAGAGGGAAGTCACCTAGGTTTGGATCTACATTGAGACCCAGCCCTAGATCCATACCTATTTCCCCAACTATGCCTCCCGCTTCTACTGATGGCCGCGCTGTGTCTGGACCCGGCGAAGTCCCCGTATTTGGTACAGCTCCCGGCGTTGACGCTTGCGATGGCCCCGGCGCTGGCGATAGCCCCGAAGCTGAAGATGGCCCCGGCACTGGCGATGGACCTGATGCCGGGCCTGGATTTGCTCCCTGTGAAGCCCCCGAAGGCCCTGCAGTCACTGTCCTGGGACCTCTGGTTACCCGTGTAGGGGAGTTCTGGTTTCCCCTCCCGCGTTGCGGCCTTCTCCGAGCTAGGACGACTGGACCCTGAAGTTTTGGAGCATTTTCCTCTGTGGGCTCAATCCCAATGCTACGGAGCCATACGTGGTGGTAATTGGGCGGCATGTCTTTGGGCTGACCCCTTCTGGGCGGATCGTCGACGCCATCGGGACCGTAGCCTTTCGACGTGTAATAGTACGGAAGGTCTTCGCCCGGAATCCCTCGCCAGAAACAGGCGACGCGGGAGCCTGCGCAGTTCGCCCAGTCGCCGTTGTTCACACAGCTGTCGCACGGGCGCTTCCTGTCGCAGTTTCGACCGTGTTCCTTGCACTGGTCACATGCGATCATTATCGCTTTTCTGCCCCGGCGCTGCCGTGGCGGATACGCCTTGCCCTGGAAGACGCAGATAACACCCCAGCGTGAACATTGATCACATCCCATACCATTTTCCTTTCCGGGGTCGCACACCTCATCTCTTCTATAGTTTCCGGCGCAGCGGAATTCGCAGAGAAGACATCTTCTTATAGAGCGTCTGTCAAGGGAGGCCTCGTAAAGGTCATGGGTGCGGAACGTGCTACCATGTACCTCGCGTGCTTTCTCGGGACGGTTTATCGGATATACCGTACGTGGCATCATATTCACTGTCCTGTTAAAGTGGGTGCATCCCACAGAGGACAGTACATTGAGCGAAAGTTTTAGGTAAACACATTCAGTGCCCGTCGCTTGGCATTGGTCGCAAGGCTTCGTATAATCGCCCCCTGGCTGTCTCCACGAGCAAGCGCGGATATTGTGCACTGTCATACAGTTATCACAACAAAGGGGGGGAACATACCCGTCAACTCGGTCGGCGAGCACGTTGAGCCCGTCTATACACGGAACATCGATTCTCCGACAAAAGGTACAGCCGTAGAAAGGCTCGGCGACGATCTGAGCGTCGCAAGTCTCTTGGTTGTATTTCCTGCACGCGTTACACCTGTCATCTCCGCGTAAGGCAACGACTGAAGGAGCTGCAACTTGTGGATCTGAAAGATTCGCACCTCGAATAGAACGTGTAACTGCTTTACCTTTACCTTTGTCTGAAGGACCTGCCACTCCTTTGCCTTTATCTGAAGGGCCTGCAACTGCTGACCCTGAATCTGGAGGAGAATCACCTGTAGGCAAGAAATCTGATGGACTACCAGGTGTAGCACCCACATCGTCGGTACCTTCAAATGCAGCCAACCAGTCCGGAGTACCTCCAGGAGCCGGGCCCGGAACCGAGGGACCTACAGCTGAGGGACCTACAACGGAGGGGCCTACAACTGGGGGGCCTGCAACTGAGGGACCTACAACTTGGGGGCCTACAACTTGGGGGCCTACAACTGGGGGGCCTACAACTGGGGGACCTACATATGAAGGGCTGCCCGTGAACGGGCCAAACCCAGGCACATCAGATCCCGAGGGGGGGCCCGCAGGATAACCCGGGACCGGGGGGTAGCCGGGGTAGCCATACACGCCGAAAGGCTGCGGCTGCGGCGGCGCGAAAGGCTGCGGTTGCGGCTGCACGAAAGGCTGCGGCTGCGCGTAAGGCTGCGGCTGGGGCTGCATCGGCGGCGTCGGCGCCATCCGCGGAGCCGGATAGGGGAAGATCGTGTACGTGTTGACGGTGCACCGCTCCGGGCGAGCCATGCAGTTGGTGCAGCCGCCGATGGGGTCGCAGCGGAGGCGGAAGACGACGCACAGGTCGCAGCGGATGTCGCCGCGGGCGTGGAAGGCGCGCCATTGCCGGAACTCCTCGTACTGGGGGTTCTGGGGGTTGAACATGTAGGCCCAGAAACGGTTCGGATTCCATCCCGGTGTCCGGGGATCGAAATCCGTCTGCATGAGCATGGAGCCTGACATTTTCGAGGTTTATCGTACGGGGGTTTTTTTTAGTTGAATGAGTCGAAATTGGATCGTATATCAGACCCTGCTGATATTACTTACCTGTTTTCTGGAAGTCGGTGGTTCTGGTAGTCAGTCTGTTCCTGAGATGTCTTGGGTATCAGTCATAACACAACATAGCTCAACACAACCAGTATATTTAAGCAGAACTGGGACAAAGTAGAGCAATGCCATTATTAACTCAACGAAATAAAGCATCTGTATGCAACAATATGATTGTACAGGCATTTTCTTTGATCTTCGCCCCGAAGACTAAGGGTATAGGGGTTTAGGGGTAACAAAGGAGTCTCGGTCTCAGCAAAGAGCTGTTAGGTTCGTAGAAAACATAGGATAAAGGAGAGTATGTTATCCAAAAAAATCAGACGTTAGAGCGATGACTGGACAAAATATCCCTACGAAAACATTGGTATGCTACGACGAATTTCAGCCGTCAGCGTGGGTTACAAAGATCTGTGAGGAAAACGCACATATCTTCAATAATGAACGGCCGTTCTCTTAGATCCTTCAGCACACTCAACTAAGTAGTCGTAACTAGCACGTTTCCAATAACCCAGTTGGCAATATTAAGCATCTCAAGGTTCTAGCATCATACAAATATCATGTATAAGTTCCGCCGAAGTTAGCATGGTTGTTTGTCACTGCACTGAGCCAGAGACATCATGGTCAGCTTGTTCCTCAATTTCACATATGCACATCTGGGCATGGTCTTTCCGAGTTCAACTTAGATGAACTGACGCCTCGACTTGACATGGGGAATCTATGACATCGAACCACTGTAGAAACGAAAAACAAAAAAATAAATGAAGAATATTACAAGCAATGAAATGACCCGTTGGAAAGATCACCGGCGGCGTAGCCGGGAGATGATCTAGACCTCAAAATGGCCCCAACGAAGTATTCTGTAATCTCAAACTGAACTGGCAGAGGTTCGCAAGACAGTGTTGTCTTCTCGGGCGGCAGCATATTAAGCCGCCCGAATGGTCCTTTATCCCTTTTCAAATGCTGGTGGTTGCTCGGTCCATAATGAGCTGGAAGAAAGACCCCGACTCCCGTATCCATGCAACACTTTAATCTCGTTTCGACCAGAAAGTACGTCTCGGAAGCGCCCAGGTCGTTCGTCGTGCTCATATCCGATGCACACACAACACACACACACACACCACGAAGGCCCTGACGAAAGCCCATACCTCTCGTGCATAACCTCTATCTTTCCCTGCCACAGCCCCGGGTGCAATGTCGATCCACCTCATAGAACAACGCACTTGCAGCAGCCAGCCTCTGCTTCACCATCAGCCACCTGCATCTGCTTGTTTGGGTCGTTCAGTCCGCCATTTCCACCGCTGCTGGTTGAGAGGCCTTGCATGTTACGGTTGTAGTGTCGGATCTCTCTCACGAGGTCGAAGAAGGCCTTATCTACGTTTGTTCGGGACTTGGCCGACGTCTCAACGAATGGGCACTGGAATTGCTTTGCAAGGGCCTCGCCATCTAGGACACATGTTAGACCGACACGAACTCGACCAAATTAAAGCAGGATAAATAAGTACCTTGTCGAGGAACCTCTCGCTCGCCTTCGAGATCACACTTGTTACCGACGACGACCATGGGGAAGTAATCGGTAGGGTCCTTGTCTTTTACTCGTAGAATCTGCTGCTGGAAGGTTCGGATTTCCTCGAAGCTTTGACTAGACGTAATCGAGTAAACTAGGAGAAATCCTTCACCGGTCCGCATGTACTGTTCCCTCATCGCCGAGTACTCCTCCTGGCCAGCTGTATCAAGAACATCGAGCAGGGCAACTTCCTCGTCGATGACACATTGCTTGCGGTAGGAATCTAGCAGGGGTGACGGATGCACGTTAGCGCTGTAGCGACCGCAGGAGATGGTGATGATCATCTTTCATCTGAGATGGCGGGTGTGTCACAAACCTTCAATCGTAGGGTCATACTCGTCGACGAAATGGCTCTGTATCAATTGGATGGTCAAGCAGGATTTTCCTACACCTCCTCCGCCGACAACGACCAACTTGTACTCTCGTAGAAACTATGGTGGCGACGGCATGTGAGTAAGCGCAAAGGCAAACGCAGAGATAAACACGATGGATTCGCGGTAGGGCGGTAGCGCACAGGAGGGTATGAGACATACCTTTGATGCCATTGTGTGGACTGGGCTGATTGGCGGTGATGATGCGTGTGGTGAAAAGAGGGAAGCGGCAGGTATTCAGACGGGGTCAGACGGGCAGGACGGGGGGGGAATTCGTGCAGCGCGTCGCGGCGGTGACAGAGTCTCAATGGGATGAACAAAGGACTTGTGTTGGCACGAACGGAGCCGGCGTAACTCCTAGGGAATTAGACGGTGGCAAGGTGGTTGGATGATTTGTGGAGAGCTATTGCGATCTGCTCTCTGGCGGCTGGTTGGCCGGAGGCGAGGAAGGCTGGTACACGTGTGTTCCCTGCGGAATACACGTATATGTATGTACGGAATACTGATGACTGCGTACACGTACGAGGAATTGGGATTGGAATTGGAATTGTGATTGTGATTGGAATTGTAATGGCAGTAGTCTTGGAATTGTAATTGTAATTGTCAAGTCCGAGAGTGAGTATGAGTATGAGTATGAGTATGAGTATGAGTATGAGTGAAATGGGAAAGGAGAACGAAGACAAAGATCACGAGATACGATGAAAGGGAATATGCGAAGAGAGGAATGCCGGTTGGTTAAGCTACGCAAGAGAAGAAAAACCCAGTGATGGATGTGGTAGTGGTAGTTGAGTGGTGGTGAGTGTGTAGGTGGTGTGATGGTTATGGTTCAAGTGGTGAAGAAGGGGGGAATTTCCACTGTCGAGGCAAAAAAGAAGTGGGCGGCTGGCGGCTGGCGGCTGCTGCTTGCTGCTGGTGCTGGTACCTACACTGACTGCTCTCTGACTGTCCAGTGTCTGGTTGCTTGGGGCAAAGGGGTGTGATGGACTAGGTCAGTGGTCAGTGGTCAGTGGTCAGTGGTCAGTGGTCAGTGGTCAGTGGTCAGTGGTCAGTGGTCAGTGGGCAATGTACATAATCTGTAGTACAATATGTTTAATGTACTCGGTACCGTGCCTTTGTGCTCCTGCTGGAGTACATATACCTCCCTACCTCACCCTGCTCACTCACCTGTTACCTGCTACCTGAGTGGGGTTAAGAGGAATTGGATTGTCCAATTGTTAAGCTTCCCACACAATATCGGGGACATCATTAACAAGCACAGACCACCTACCCTGGGCAAAGGGCAGTGAACGGCGTCGGTCGATTCCTCGAGTGGGTGGCGCTAGATCCAGATAGGAAATACTGGCCAGCCAATTAAGCACTAGTACGCCGCCTTTGTCGAATATACCTTGACCTTATTCCCTATACATCGTGTGTATTATCTACAAGGGCCTAGCCTTTACGATTGTCTTGGACTTATTTGATATTGAATTTTCTCTCAGCTTATCAAGTACGGAGACAGGTATTTAATCACCCCGTCATCTAACTTAACGTGCTGACCATCCTCACGTGTATGTAATGTACATATGTTCTGCGTATCTGTTGTACCTAGGCAGGTAATTCCACTGCGAGTAAGTGGTAGATAGGCAGGTAGCTACATACATACGTGCCTAGGTCAAGTTTTTACAGCTCAATCTTCTAGGGCCCACAGCGGTATCAGGGGAGTCCTAGGGACAGTGGAGAGCTCACAGGGTCACTAAATTCGCTGAAATGCATGCTCCACTAACCTTAAAATCATCTCATTCTGCCATTCTAGGATGCATCCTTCTGCATCTGGATGTGCTGGCTGACTGGTAGGGCAATAGAAGGGCAATACACATCGATACTCACACCTAAATTCAGTTCATACCAGCTGAACTCTGCTTCTTCCCTTTCACCTTCTTTTCATCCAGCCAGCCAACCATGTTGCCAACTTCTAGGTACCTAACCTACATATCTCCAGGTTTCTAGGGTTTCTTGGTAGCTGTCTAGTCGACATATCTACATGTAGGAGGCCAGCATCAGATAAACCGTGCATGAGACGGACAGAAATCAACACTCGCCAAGTCCGAACACAGGCCCAATTGCCATTGATGCTGCTGTAGTTGCAGGGCAGAATACATCAATATAAACGCCATGCCATCCACACTTACCTTTCTGGCAGCTCTGAACGCTGCCCTTCCAAACGGACCGCTCCCATTTCCCCAATCAGTGGCAGCTGGTGAGGCGGGAAGGAAGTGGGAATGGGAAAACGACCTGCAAGAGGGCTGCATGTCTTCGTGGATTCGTGGATTCGGTAGGAAAACGCGCCATTGGCAAACGGCCCAACTCCATCACACACACTCACACTCACACACCCCACAACCACTGCTACCCCGAGCCATGCAACCCAAGCAAAGCTTCTCCGACTTGGTATTCACCATTATTTCTTCAACGTCACATAGCAAGATGAGACCAGCTTCCCCATAGATCAACGTACTGCCACGACTGCATGCATTCCCCCGAACCCTTACTCACATACATACACACGCGCCCGCGGTCGTTCCGACTGCTGCAACCTGCAATGCGAGGTTGTCCTACATCCGACCTCAGGAAAGGAAGGGGGCCCTGATTTAAACGGGCTGCTTGTCCTCGTCTCTCGTGAAGATGGCTTGAGACATGGCCAGTTAGCCCAACGGTATCGGTATCCGGACTTGGGTTGTCTCGGCTAATATCTAGGGGAACGAATACCTACCTAAACGATGGGACATCACAAAGATCTTTGGTGATTCTACTTTATTCATCGAGACGATACGACCCGGTCTAGGTTGTGAAATGAGCGTCATTTCCGCTTTCCACAAACTCACCTAAACTTAGCTTGTAGTTCATGTCTCTTAAGACATGAGAGTGTCGAGTGACCAAATGCCGGGAAAACTAATACGTAAATGTCGCTTGGGCGATACGCCTGCGATGACATGGCCTGCAATGACTGGATCGTGTTGCGTCTGCTCCGACAGCTCGACGTCTGTCATAGCGCTTACTCCAACCTTGGAACCCTTTGGATCGTTTCTAATCTTTCTAGAAGCCATAAAAATCTCCGCCCACTATTCCTTATGCACGTTTATAGACCTTATCCTGGACAATTATCAGATAAAATTAAACCTGCCCTGGGGCTGAAAAGTGTGGCTAGTCTTCTGAGGTCAGTGGCTTGGATGTCTTGACTCCTTCGAAGCCCTCACCCGGCAGTGTCCTGTTTACAGTTATACATAGATTAATGCATCGGTGGCTCAACTATAAATAGCCCAATGCTGTTTGATGCTGCAATTGTACGTATGATGATCTGAACCCCACCATATCAATGTCATTGAACTTGTGATGGTAGGACCAATGCTTATTGTACGCCAGCAGAACATCTACAAAATTATATACCTATCAATTACAAGAAAGTTGAACAAAATCGTCCATTAGGTTTACTGGGTTGCTAACCTCTGAGAACCGGCAATCAACAATACTATAGCTGTTACAGATCTATATTAAGAGTTATCGGCATCGTGACACAAACCCACTATAGTGAAGTCTGTGTCACCCAGCGACTTTAAATGTCTAACAAGCTGTTCCTTCGCCCCATACTATTAATATAAGGAAACCAATCCAGAGAGACTTATTTCAATCTTGACACCTTTTTTTCTTCTTTCCCGCGCTGAGAGGGTGAGGTTACGTACGTAAGCTTCGATGAATCTGTATCATCATTACGTTACCTAGATGAGCAGCACAGCGGCAAAGCCACCAGCCTCTGCATCTTTACTTGCTTCGAAATTGAATCGATCATGAAAGAGACCTCACCCTATTCTTCTGGTTTCATACACACAAGTCTCCTAAGTGAATCGCATATTCAAACAGGGACCAGAAGTCTAGTAATTTAAAATAGTTTAAATTTACTTACTCGTAGTATTTTGGGCGCTGATCAGAAATCTGTGACGTTGAAACGGTGTGTAACAGCTTCTATTAAGCTAGGCATCCTTGGATCTGCTTCCCGCAAGTGTATACATAATGCACAAATAAAATATCGAATGCAATTTGATTTACTTGGTAAGTGTATTCATCTCTCAAGTAGCATCGTTCAAAATAAGCACTGTGTGTTGGTGCACTATTCAAAACATTCAGAGACTCGTCAACCTGGGATATGATAACGCTTATATGTGTACTTTGAAACGTGGGCTAGCTATAGCAATGAAGAAATCTTTCGAGAAGGAGTATCGTGCCGGCCTGACCACCTTGAAATTTGTGGTCATATGTAGAGACAACTTCGGGGAGGTCTACCAGCAGAAAGATTCTGATAAAGCTGCTAAACTACTTGTTCACTTCCGTGGTATTTTAAATTAATACAGCCAGGTCAAGCACCCGTGCGTGACCATACTTGTAAAGTCCCTGCCATTTCTTCTGTCATATTTAAAGGGAAATATACATCTCTTTTTCTTTGGTGGATGTGTTCTTTGGTCTATCGAGGCTGGTAACTACAATCATGCATTCGTCTACTCTATTCTAGTACACAGCTCCCCTATTGACACAGAAGTGTTCATGCGATTCTTAAAGATCTCTTTAGCGCCTTCGCCAGCTTTTGGAGTGCCATCGAGCACATAGAAAGCTACCAGCATATCATTGTAGATATCGCCATAAGAATGGCAAAACTCCTCTAGGATGCCTCCGGTTCATCGTCCTCTCCCTCTACGAGAACCCGCCTTCCTTGAACATTTGCAATTACCTCCGGCACGAGGCTCTCGAGATATGCCTTATTTCTTCCTACAAGGGTGACTGAATTGTTCTTCTTCCCCCACCGCGGATAACTCCCGACTTTCACACCCTTGGGGCCGACTTTCTCTGCTAACTCAGTGAGGAAACCCGCAACGGCACTCTCCGCCATCGGCGTAGATATTATTACTCTAGAGATGCCTTTGCCGTCCGGATCCACGAGCCTATCAACAATGAAGGGTTTGAGACCTTCCAGCAGTCCTTCGACTACGTGTTGTTAGCCACCCTGTGCGGGCACATTCACTGATACAAGCACTTACATAACCTGGGCACGCCGGGAAGAATGTGGATATTCCCATTCACTACGGAAATGGGGACCCAGAAGTCATCGCGAACAAACAAGGCCTGCTTCGCAAGGTCCCGTGATGGGTCAATTGGTAACTCGACCATGCGTAACCTCGCAGTCTTCGATGGCGAGTCGACATCCCAACTGAAATCCGGCTGGGACTTATGAGGCTTAGTCAGCCTCTTCATGCGTTCATATGCCTCTTGGTGCAGTGTGAGTGTGAGTCCGAATGCCTTGGCGATAGACTGGTAGGTAATATCATCATGTCTGTTCAGGGTGAGCTTGGGTAACTCGTGACTGAATGACTCAGTGATACTTACGTTGGTCCTATACCACCACTACCTGAAAATTAGCACGAGTAGTGTAGCTTGACATGGTGAGATAGGCTCGTTCAACTATACCTAGTTACGACTAGATCATAGCGGTCGCTCATTCTCCGTACGGCTTCCATGATCTCTTCCTCGTCATCTTCGATAACCTCGACTCTCTTCAAGTTCTGCAGAGCACGTGAGCTTGCTTGCTCTTAGGTAATAGCAATATAGCACTTAGACATGTCTTACTATGCCTAGCGAAAAACACCATTTAGCCATATAACTAGAGTTTGTCTATTTTTATAGTTAGCAACTAGGAAGACTAGACGGGCTATAGGCCCAGAGTAGCAGTACATCGGTTGTCTGCAGGCGAGTTAGCAATAAGTTTTCATGAAACAAGACCAAGCTTACCTTTCCCCCGAGTACCTCATCACCAATGATCAAACACGCCGCGGTGTGGATCGTCCGTGCATTGCGCTCATCTGCTGTAGCTGAAGCCGACGCCATGATTCTCGATGATAAACCGCCTGATCTGGAACCTGCAGCTGCGGCAGAGAGATGGCCAAGGTTAGGGCGAGGTCTAGAGAGATGGCGCGCGACTTGCGATATTCGTGAGATCATAGGTACATGTAGGTCCCAAGGTTAGAGGTAAGGCTGCCTATGTCCTATTGGGCCGTTCAGAATTTGGCTAGGAAGGACAGTAAGCAGACGGGTTTACTGTATGTATAATTCTATATCTAGTAAATCAAACTTCTGAGATGGTTAGAAGGAATATCGGAGGACTAAAAGGTGCAGGGGATTAGTAATTGACGAACGTCAGATGCAGCATTTGCATTCTGTCTGGGCAGCCAGAGTCGGGAAGTGATGATGGCTTGGTCTCGGCTACTTCGCGGCAGACGGGTGGACCTGCCCCCTCTTGTTAGGACGCAAAAGCGAGAACCCCCATCGGCCCGGAGTTTCTTCGGTTCAAGGGCTGGCCTCTAAAGACATATGAATAGAACATCGAAGGGATGGGACGCAATCATTAGGTTGAATAGCAGAAATGCATATACGGCATGGAATTCTAAGAGTAATTGAAGCATCCTTAGCAACACTTGCGAGATTCAATTGGCAATTACCTGTGCCTCCTAATGCATAAATTGGCGCATATATGCATATACTTACATATGGTACCATGGTTGAATTAAACTACATCTGTAATTGTTATGAAAGCGATGCCACAATTATAAAAGTAGTAGTATGTAGCGCCTTAACTATGTGACATCATTTTAGCCATTCTGAAAGTGCAAGTATATTTAATTCTAAATTTTTAAGCCTCTCGTAAAGTGAGGGTGAAAGGTGCTTTCTTCTCCCTTTGGTTCCTTTGAAACAAAGGATGACTTGAGACAACATAGGTCATTTGTTTCTCTCTCAGCCCAGCCCATTACATCTCTGCCTTGCTTATTTGCAACTGTTGGCAGGGAAAACGAGGTTATAACCTACGTTAGAAGTATGTGCATTACATAAGTTATAAAGTGGAAAAGGTACTTGAAATACATTCTTGTCAGTATAGCCTAGGCTTGTTATTATTGTAGCTAATATAAAGCGATATAGTGCGCAAGCTATTATTGCAAAAACCAAATGCAGCGAAGGCTTACAAGTTAATAACAAATCAAATACATTAATAGTCAAAGTCACTTAGACTCAATTAAAGTAAAAAGGAAATCTCAAGCTAGTCAGTACTTTTTAGGGGGATCACTACAACCTTGCAATAGTTGCTAGTAGTAACGGCGTAAGAGAAGTTAGAAGTGATATTTCCTACATCATTCAAATACATCTTGAGTGATAATTTTAGAGCCTCTGGTGAACTGGAGGCCTGCTTAGATGCCTGTGTCTAGTCATCCGATTCTAATTGGCTACGTACATGAGATAGGATTCGAGCGAGGTCTCATGTACCGCTTGTAAGAATTCATTTGAGTATTATTTCATGGACACAGAAAGGTGTGCCTAAGAGTGTTCTCGCTCAACTCGTAGTATATCTAATGACTTAAAGTTAAGAATAGAACTTGCGTTTATTGTCTCCTAAGATGAATGTCACTGATTGACAACAAGGGCAAGATTCAGGTTATAACTACATTAGAAGTTTGATGATATACCGCCTTGCTGTGATAAGACGGCCAATTAACAACAGCTTACAGTGCAATATAGATATGTTCTCTTAGGTATTTATGAACTATCTATTGTCTGACAATCAGGGATTGACAAGCATTGGTCACAATAACCCGAGGAGGTATTATGTATATTTTCAGTCAAAGAAACTCAAGCATCTATGCATTTCACCTATCGGCTCTTACAACATAATCAATTGTACCTATAGAATTCAAGGTTAGCGCAAGTATAATAGGCTCATTGATTCGAGGCATGAACATGAGCTTATCTTGTCGCGTGTAAATATAAGTTTCCGGTATCAATGTATCCTAGAAAGTTTTCAAACCCCAACACCCGGTTCTGCATGTAGGTATGGTAACACAGAAATAACTCTGCTGACTTCAGCCGATGCTCCGAGTTTAGACTCCGGTACTCCCCCAAGACATACCGCCATTTGCTATGTGTGTTTACTGTGGAATTGCGGCTCAATGACGTGCAGATCGCAGTGCACTACGTAGTAAAAGCGCGGATGGCATAGTGCACCAAGCTTTTGTGTGGGTAGGTAATTACACAGTAAACAACACTAGCACAAACTTGATCTTTTCTAATGACCTATGTAGACACCGTAATTGGGTACATTCAATCGACAGCTGCATCGTGAATTTTATAGACAAATCAGAGAGGTTCATTAGCATCTGATCAATCAATCAAACATGGACAAGTGAATGCAGTGCATGTTTTTATTTGGACTAGAGTCCGGAGTAATCGTGATTAGCATATTGCTTAGCCTCATGTTCCTCTCGCCTGTGTCCCACCTGCGTTACCCCTGTATTTAGCTTCTTCGTAGCATGTTATGTACGGAGTATGTACCACTTGTCTCTGGATACATTGATGATCTAGCCCCTTTAAGGCTGCCACTTCCTAGGTAATTTTTCTGCTTTCAAAATCCTCATTTCCCCTTAAACCAATCTGCGTTTTCCACTGTTCCAACCTTATTATTTTGCCATACTCTTTTTACTATGGCCGAGTTGATGATAAGTTCGGAGCTGCCGCGGAACGATGTTTTGCTCCTACAGAATCTGGCCGATGACATTCAACGGCATCAGCAGGACCCCGGTCCGTCTCCAAATGGTACCGCCGAGTTCTCCGAAAATGTAGTAAAGGAGCATTCCTCCTCCGGCCAAGAAGCCGCCAATGGAAGTAGGTCCACACCCATCACACCTGATCCGGAAGCTAGGTGAACTCAACGGGTTACCAACGGACTAACCCGGACTTCATTATAGCCCCTTACCATTATGTATCCCCGTCGAGGGATGAGCACGATCTATCTCGGATGAGAGGGCTGAACGACCCGACAAGTCCGGACTTTGAGCCGACCGTCTTCTCGTCGGTGGATCTTCAAGACTTGTCAACACGGTTGCATCCCGTGATCTATAATCACATCTTGCTTCCTTATATCTCATGGGCGCAGGGGATCGCACGCCATAAGACGGATGTAGTGATGGTTACACACCTACTCATCTACTTCACTACTTCTATCCCTAGTGCGATATGGCTGTTTTACAATTTCACTTACTTGCACGGCATCCTCCATTTTGCTATGCAATTTTACTACATGGGCACGTATACATTGATGATGCACCAGCATATTCACACCGGCGGTGTCTTGACCAAACAATATTCCCTAACTAGAATATTTGACCTACTTTTCCCATACATCACCGACCCGTTGATGGGCCACACGTGGAACACGTACTACTATCATCACGTGAAGCATCATCATGTCGAAGGCAATGGGCCAGACGACCTTTCCTCCACTGTTCGCTACCAACGAGACAACATCTGGCATTTTCTTCACTATGTCGGACGGTTCTACTTTCTGATTTGGCTAGACCTACCGATCTACTTCATACGGAAGAACCGTCTTACGACAGGTCTTAAGACAGCCTTCTGGGAATTATCCAACTATACTGCGCTCCTAACCCTCTTTCAACTCAACAGCAAAGCGACCTTCTTCGTATTCCTGATCCCTCTTATGTTATTGCGCTTTGGTCTGATGGTGGGCAACTGGGGCCAACATGCCTTTGTCGATGCCGATGAGCCCGACTCCGACTATCGATCTAGCATCACACTAATTGACGTGCCGGTACGTCACTGTCTACTTCCACTTGTTCCTGCCAGGCCATTCTCACGTGTTTACATACTAATGTTTCAATAGAGTAACCGATACTGTTACAACGACGGGTATCATACGTCGCACCACTTGAACCCGCGCCGGCATTGGCGGGAGCACCCGGTGCACTTCCTTCAGAACAAGGAAAACTACAGCCGGGAGCATGCGCTCCTGTTCCACAACATCGATTACCTCATGATCACCGTCCGGCTCATGCTCCACGACTACGAGCACCTGGCCAAGTGCCTCGTCCCCCTCGGCGACCAGATCGGCATGACGATGGAGCAGCGCGTCACGATGCTCAAGAGGCACACGCGCCGGTTCAGCGAGGAGGAAATTCGCGAGAAGTTTGGCATGGCTAAGGCCAAATGATGAGGCCTTATCCCTGGATTGCTGGAGTCAAAAAAAGGTTGGGCATGTAGTGCCACATTGCGAGCGAGGCACCTTATTGCTGTTTATTGCATGGCGTTGTTTTTCTGGGGGACAGTTTGCTAGAAATGGACGTGTTTAATAGACTTCTAGGCTATCACAGCCTGCAATAGAATGGGGGTCCTGCATCGTAGCCCATGGTTTCGCTCGGTCACTCGCCATTTGTTCTTCGCCCATGCGTTATGGTTCGAAAATCCGAGGCCATGGATGGCGGCCACATATTAGAACACTACATGAACTCTATACTGTATGAATTACAACTTTTGTTCAAGTTATAAGCCCGTGATATTGGTTCTGGGGTAGAGTTCGTAGAGTCACTGGGTGATGGTCCAGGTGATGGCAAAGTTACCTAAGTACGCGGGCAATGGCAAAAGGTACGAAGGTACCTAGGGTAACTAAGATGTAAGGGTCATATATGATAATTGGCGTTCCTACTGTCACCAAGCCGGCATGGCGAGGGAATCGGAGTTACTGTTGCGACCTCCTCATTGAGTGGCTCATGGGGGCGTTACACGACTGCGCAGACGGCAGGGGCAGTTTCACGACGGAAAGATTAGCCTTCGGGTGAAATTTTTTTTTATACCTTCGGAAGGCACCAAGTTCAAATCTTGGATTGGGCAACTTCTAACTCGTCTACTTTATTTTCTCCTTTCAATACTAGGAACCAGTCCGAGTCTGGAAAGGAACAGCTACACATGTGCACTGAAAATACATATTTGTCCAACGAAACTAAGAAAATCTTAGGTCTTCATGTCAATCCTCCATAACATATAGTCAATTGAAATAGGAAAGATGCCAATTGCTCCTAAGGCAGACAAGGTAGAGCCTTACCATCCAGTACATCAGCTATCCCGTGGGCCGCCTGACTCAATATCGTCGTTAATTACTGATGCTTCGCTCGCTTTCTTCCAACGCTTTTCCAAGAACTGCCAGCTACCAAGCACTGTGAACTCAAGACTTGCAATCATAGTAGCATTGGTGAACCGGTAGTTGGAAGGACAAAGTACATACAAAAGCAGGGTAACAGCTGACATCAAGACCCCAAGGACAAGCAGGAGGAAGTAGCAGGAGCCCAGTCTCTGACGGAGCGGTGGCAAGCCGCCCTTCACCGATACGATGCTGAACAGCAATGGGGAGAGTAATGAGCCAGCCACCTGGGCGACCATGATTGGATAGCTGTCGTCATCCAGAGAGGGCAGTGCAGTGTCAGGACGCGCCGGCGCAACCTTGAAAGAGAATATGACAGCGACCCCTAAGAAGAAGTTGAAGATGACGACTAGGAAGCGGACGGTCATTTTCGTATCCATCATTGAACACGAAGTTGCCCACAGAGATCTCCGGATCTGAAACTGCTGGAGTAAACCTGCCCCGCAGAAACATAAATTTCGACCAGCGACAGGCTGTTCATCATTGTCGTTAGATGAATGGTGTGGCCGCCTACGTGATGGGCCGGCATTGCCATCGGCTGAATGGGCAATGACATAGGGGCGTCTAACAACACGTCCCAGACCGCCATCGGCCCCCTGTTCCTCGGCCGCCAGGGAGTTAGGGACCGTACCTCCGTCTCTGAAACTTCTATGTTGTAAGAAAATTGGAGGAGGCCCAGGGAATATGAAGGGCCTTGCTTTGCGTAAGCTATGTAGGTCTTGTAGATTGCCACTGCGTTCAAAGTCGTTGTCATTGATAGATGCAACATCAGTAAATTGGGCCCCTACACCCAAGGGTTGATGACCACAAGGGCGATAATTGTCAGTAGATGGTGATGGAACAGACGAACAATCAATGCTGCTTGAGTGCCTAGCTGTAGCTAGTGAAGAGTTGTCAGGCGGGTCTCTCCCCGAATCCTCAAGCCTGATGCCAAGGCCAATTGGTCGGTAGGAGCCACCATGAACAGCCTCTTTCACATCCCTATCGGCATTAGAGGCATTCTGTTGGGGAGGGGATGCATCCAGAGAATTGGTAAAGCTTGGTGGATGTGGAATAGAATGTGGATAACTCGGAGCTGAGAGGATTGTTAAAGGGGCCGTTGGGTTGAATGTGTTCGATGGGTTTGGTATGGCACTTACACATAGCTTCTATCAACTGCTCAGACCTACGAACCCCAAGACGTACAAGATCGGTAGGTCAGGCAAGACAATATGTTGTATGTATGCCTCGACTTCAACAAGATGAACATACTGTATTTCTAGTTGAAGACATTGGAGTTCTTTATACATGTACCACATTCTGGCACGGATTAAACATCAAAATTGCTTGACTATGTCCGGTCGTTCAGTGTCACAAAACGGCATTACGACTACGGCGCAATAATGTTGCAACACCCGTCCGTTGAGCTGCCCAAATGAAGTAGGGGTATCTGGGATCCTGCTGGCCATATCAACTGCTGCATAGCAAAATTACGCTGGGCTGTGATTCTCTTGAGGTTTAATTTACATTTGAGGAATGATTGGATTTGCGACCTTCGCAGATCGATTGTGAAAGTCGGCCGTCGGATTTGTGTAGCAGTAGCCGCCGAAGCTTTCGGTCGGATCTTTACGCCTGTATGTAGGCTCTGAGGATGGCCACATCATCATTCCTGCTGCTGACAGTCATGTACTGAAATGGCGATACATCTAGCTATATAGGTAATGCAGTCAGACTTCGTAGGCAGATAGACAACACCGAGTATTGGGCTGAACAATTCGTCCAGCATTTTTCTATTCTTTGAATATGGAAGAACGCCCCTCACGGAAGACTCTGGTTACATTCATAGATAAGACATCGAATACACTTATGCTCAACTGGAAACTGTCGTCTAATAATGAAGTTACAATGCAGATAAAACACGAACTCCCGAACGTCTGACGGGCCGCATGAGGTGCAGCCCAGCCGAGCATGGGACGCTCATTGCCGGCCGGATTCCCGATTGAGCCTTGAGGCGCCAGCCGCGCTTCTAACAACCGCCCAGCCGTCCAATACTGTTCAGCTTTCTCATGAAGCTGACCGCGTGCCAACTCCATAGGTGTTACGTGATAGGATTTGTAGGGGTGGTCTGTGCCCCTCACACATAACTACCTGATCAATTACAGTAGCTAGCTCAAGAGATTCTCCACCACTAAGACAACCTTTTGCCTTACTCTCTGCCTCACTCCCAACTCCAACCTTACAGATTCACTACATATATAAGATTTTCTACTTTCAATATCAGGAGTCCAGTTTACCTCCAAATGCGACTGGAGACACCTGAAGCCCCTCAACGCCTGCCTAATAAGGCAATCAGAGATCAATTACCAATGGCTTCCAATGGCCTCCAATATTAGCCACCTCCAATGGCCTTTGCTTAAATGAACATCCTGCAGCGGGATAACCACAGTTGCGCATTTCTTTCATTTAGGAATCACTTAACCAACTAGCTAGCTGCCTAGTCATTTAGCTGCTTAAATGCTATCTAGAATCTAGAAAACCTTTACAGCAACCCCAGCAGCCTGCTCTGGTGCCTGCTTTGGTGCAGCAGACTAACAGCTATGATACCTCGTTGATAATTTAACAGCTGCCGGCATTATACATTGAGCATGTTAATGCTGAGATGCCTTTATTGCTTCTCCTCCGTAGGCTTCTATACGCATATGTCCGTCGTATATATCTAGAGGTCTTCAAATTGTGATATTAAGGGTATGGTATATATACATCCAATCGAAAACACATAAATTAGGTGGTGCAGCATGTTACAAATGAGCTAATAGAGCGAATACCAATAACGTTGTTAGGAATCGAACCTAACTCGCTCTATCAGCCACACACAGCTGTTACAATTATATTGCTGACATGTTAGGGAAAGTGGGGTGATATATTTTGTACTACTATTGAGGTGGACTACCAAATCTCATATATGTACCCACGTCCCCGGTAGATCCATCAGGTAGTTACACAATACTACCATCAAATCACACGCATCATCACAATAGGGCTGTCTAACTCCCAATCAACCGCAGCTAGACAGGGGTTGGTTGAGATGAACTGGGCTGGTGGCCTATGAGCACCAACACGTTACTTAGACGCCTTCAAATTTCAGGCAGCACTGACAACAACATGGACAGATAAGCTATATGATGTTTCTTACGAGGACCTGACTATATTCAAGAGCGGCCATTGTCCCATAGCTTCTTATATCTGACCTTGATATGTCCCGCGACGCGCGTTCTTCTCTCCGTTAGGCTTCATGAGGGCAGCGATACCTATTAACCCGAAGTGTCGAAAGAACTGTCTAACATGCAGGGCACAGATAGTTCTTTTCAT
Source organism: Whalleya microplaca (assembly GCA_022497155.1). NCBI lineage: Eukaryota > Fungi > Ascomycota > Sordariomycetes > Xylariales > Xylariaceae > Whalleya > Whalleya microplaca. The sequence continues at coordinate 1,167,282 of MU385715.1, read as the reverse complement.
TAGACTCTCATATATCTAATAGCCAAGGACCCCGAGAAGACGGGTGTTCTTGCCAACCAGGCCTTGCAGGGCCGCCTCCAATATGCATAAAATCTGCCTAATCGTCTACGCCATATGCTGTCACCACGAGAACCCCTGATACTATGCAGGTGCGGACTGTCATGTGGACAAATGCCAACTCATAGCTCGGGACATGCTCAAACCTCAGGCATGCCGTGGATAGGGGATCTTGCGTAAGACACCCCCTATTCATTGCACCTGCTATTGATTATGCCTCCTATTCATTGCACCCTCTGTTTCCACACAGTAACACGTAGACTCTCTCCTTCCTCACCTCACCTCCTCCGCTTCCCACCACCTCCACCCCCACCCCCTTCACCACCATCCTCCCCTCCCTTTCTCTTACGTCCCTCCTTGCGCCAGTACTCCCGCTTCTCCCTCCTCTCGCGCTCCTCCTTGCGCTCGCCGGCCTCCTCGACCTTCCTGCGGTACTCGACGCGCTTCTCCTCCTTCTTGGCGCGCCGGCGCGCGACGGCGTCCTTGCGGATCGTCGTCAGCTTCTGCAGCAGGTCGCGCGCGCGCCGCTCCTCGCCGCCGAGCACCACCGCGCGCTTCTGCAGGTACGTCGCGCGCCGCTGCGGCCGCGCCGCCACGATCTGCGACTTGTACGGCAGCGCGGCCGCCAGCGCGCGCGGCACCCGCAGCGCGTTGAAGTGCCGCGCCGCCGGCCGCTCCGCGATCGGCCGGTACCGGCTGTTGCGCGGCGCCGGCGTCGGCAGGTCCTGGTCCCGCCGCACCTCGCCCGTCAGCCGCATCGGCTGCCAGTCGCCGAGAAGGTTCGTCACCGGGTTGTGGAACCGGTGCGGCTTGATCGGATACCAGGCCCGCAGGAAGACCAGGTCGCTGATCAGGATCTTGTCCTCGAAGGTCGCGCGGAAGTGCCCGTCCGGCTTCGACAGCGCGCGCTTGATCTGTCCGCGCACGCCGGAGACCGTCTTGACCGAGGCGCCTTCGAACTTGGCGATCTCGAGCGAGCTGTTGAACATGTCCTTGATGAAGGCCGTGTTCTTGAAGATCTTGTACGGCGTTCCGGTGAGTTTGAGTTTCTTGACTATCTCCGTGGACTCGTCTACGGAGAGAACAGTACCCGTGGCAGCGATTCGGAACCCTGGGTTGGCGGAGGAGAAGGAATTAAAGCAGGCGAATCCGGTATTCGGCGCGATAAGAGGGCCGTAGAAAGTACCGAAGCAGTGCATATGCTCCGGCGTATACTTGAGCATACGATTTCTGGTCCGTGAATCGGAGATGCTGTAGATAGGCAGCGTCTGGAACCTTCTCCACCCGAGGGAGAAGATTAGAGGGTCGTTGGTTTTGAGAATTTTCTTGTGCCATCGGTGTCTCTTGATACGGACCTGAACGAACCCGAATCTGTCCTCCGTTGCAGCGAGACCCCCAATAATGATGGGCATCCGCGCGTTGAAGTTGTTGACGAACTCGGCGGGCACCCTTTCTATCACAATCTTGGCATACTTGCCAGCTTTATAACCCTCAACAGCAGCTCTTTGCCGTTCGTCAAGAGCCTCAAACTCGGCGTTGTTGATGTCAAGTTGTTTTTGGATGAGAGCCTTCTGGGAATCATACCACTCATCTTCACCGAATTCCTCGTCTTCGCCACCTTCGCGCCTGGCAATAGCCTTGTCGTTCTTAAACCCCTCTCGGTCTTCCTCTTCGAACCTCAGCTTCAGCTCTTCTTTTCTTCGGGCATTCTTTTCACGTTCTGCCTCCAAGCTTTCTGCCGCTTCGGGCTCTGTTTTGTGCTGTTCACCTGTTTCAAGGTCTTCGAATTCGCCGTCTCCCTCATCCTCATTATCATCGCCGTCCTCGTCGAATCCTTCAAACCCATCTTCCTCGCCATCGGCTCCATTCAGAGTGGCTATTGTGAAGCGCTGGCGAAGCCGTTCGATGTTATCATCCAATGACCACTTGGCAGCTAGTTGTTCGTAATCGTATGCGGGTATTGCGCGATCTTCTGATGCTTCGTCTTCTTTTTGTAGCTTTGATTTCTGGAAGAAGTCGTCGTCCTCGTCTTCAATGTTTTCTTCGTCATCATCCGCATCTACTTCTCCTTTCCATCTCCGTAGAACCTCATCAGCGGTCAAAGCCTCATCGTACATCAGTCGCGCAAGATCTCCTGTCCGGTAAGACGGTCTACCACCGTGAAGCATTTGCGCCTTTCCAGCTAGATTGTCTTTCCAGCGGACGGCAGACTCGTCTTCACTATCGTAGTCCTCTTCCGACCCATCCTCCTCGTCAACTCCATCACCCGATATTGAGCCCAAGTCCGAATCGCTGTCGGCGAACGCAACATCGTCTTCATCGCCATCCTTGTCCGAGTTCTTAAACATTTTGCCGAGTTTCTTTTCGTTAAACTCGGTTTCTTCGTCAGAATCTACTTCCTCCTCTCCGCTGACAAAGCCTTCATCTTCAGGGGTCTCGTCCTCATCCTCATCCTCATCTCTTTCGGCAAACCTCGCTGTCCGTGGCTGCTTCCTTCCGGTGTCTTTCTCCTCCGGGAGGCTCGTGAACTTTTCACCTCCTCGGAAAAGCTGTAGGCCGTCTTCCGTTTCGCCTAATAAGCGCCTCTCCCCTTGAAGCCCGATGATAAGCTCTTCGCCTTCGCCCCGTTCCACATCTTCGGCATCCTTGTCAAAGTTGAACCCTTTCTCGCGGGTGATCCATATAGCATCGCCATCAATCTTCAGCCCACTTCGATCTGACATGGGGGCATGGAGCTTCTTCTCTTTCTCATCCAGCCTCCTTCTGCCAGTCTTCCCGGTGGCTTTGGCGATGGCCTGTTCCATGGAAGGTGTTGGACATGGATCAGGCAGCGCTTCTATGCTTGAAATCGTATAGTCACCAAGGCCAGGAATATGTACACGCTGGTTTTGGTTTGAGAAATTGGTCCCTCGAAGATATCCGGAGAGCGCAATCGACCGGTCGCACATCTCGTCCTCCTCAATTTGGGTGGGATGTGTGACGTCTCGGAAGCTATCGATAACTGTATAGGGGTGCGAGTTTCTCCAAATAAGCGGCCTAGGGTTCTTCATGACAGATAAAAATCGAGATAGATTGTGAACTTCGCGATCCGGGTACCGCCCATTGATAACACCAGAGAGGTAAAATAGATGAGCGCCCTGATATAGCTCACTCCATAACCTGTGCTTTAACCTCTTCTTGGCGTCTTTCAGGGCTTGTGGTTTTCGGAACAGGTCCAGGTGGGTGAGGATGCCGAAGACGTTGCCGGGCATGCCAGTCGCGGCCAGGATGTTCAAGAATTCCATAGTCTCCATCTCGAAGCCATAATTCCCGTCAATCATAAGCAGGACAATATCAGCCACCTTCGCTATATCAACCATGGCCTCTAGTTCGTTGGGACATTCGAGAAAGGTCAACCGTTGCTTTTTCGAAGTAACGACGGTAATGGGGCCCTGGGGCTCTGATATCGTCTCCTTTGCATATCGCCGGATGAGTGATTTCAAAAGCGTAGTCTTTCCAACTCCAGGTGGACCGACAATGGTAACGAGTCTCGGTGGCGGCTCATCGGGGAGTCGGTCTACGAGAGGTACGTGCAGTCGCTTTTCTTTGATCTGAAGATAGTCTTGTTAGTAACCGGTAGAGTCGCTAGGTAGAATAGTTCTAGCTCCACGTACATCATGGGATCTAGCAGCAGCACGATGAAGCTTGCCGGGATTCGAAAAGGCGAAAGCTTTCGGATTGTGATCTAGACTTGTCAGTGATGTCGCAAGGGCGAGGCACGGACGAGGCAAAGATAGACACTAACCACCGGTGTGCTGCTGCTTCTTCTTCTCCTTGGACTTGCGATGAGGTTTGTGCGATTGGTCGTCCATGGTTGCGACGTCGAAGTGTCGATTGCAACACCTAATCGCTCAGAGCTGCAGTTACGTATGGGACTTTCCAATTTGACCAAAGAAAAATATTTTGGGGTCTTGAGGATTCCTTATCGATAGCTACCTCCTTATCGATAATGTATAGATACATAAGATTGGTTATATGGGTCGACTTGGTCCATGGCGGGGCTTAAGAACCCTCCTGGCAGGCAACCCTGGGCCTTGGCCTCGCTCCCTGAATTCCTCTACCGGGTAGGTTAGGAGTAAGGTGGGATAACCCACCTTACTCCTAACCTACCCAGGGCAGGTATGACTCTACATACTGAATGTTGGCGTACTTACACTAGGTACTTACACGTAGGTTTACGAGTAGATGAAGATCACGCGTCTCACGGCTGGCGCGGCATATGCATCGCGATCATGATCTACGTAACTCGACGGACCGTACGGACGAGTGAAAAGCATATCTGATCAATCTAGAATCCAGACTCTCGGTCATATATGTGCAACGACCCAAATGGAGCGCTAATTGTTGAGTGTGCTATCATATGTATCATATCAATCCAATAAGTCGGGCTGGAAGTACATGTTTTCTGGGTCGACACATGACGTATGCAGTTCCAAGTAGAAGGCCTCCAGTCCAGTCCTGCCCGAACCTGCGCTACACATGCCATTCGCGCCGTAACCTTAGCTTGTTAGTGAGACAGACAATCAGCTTGATTGCCTGCCTAACTCTCTCCAGTGCCTACTTTATGAAGTACTTTAGCAGCTCGACCTTCCTCTCATAAATTCACATGCACTCTGCCCAACATTCCCTCTTACTACTACAACAACTACAACAACAGCAACATCGATATCTGCTCTCTTCTTTGCCAGCCTATCGTCTTAAGACCAGAAGATACCCAAGACCGTCTAGATCTTTATTATTCCACACAACACCAACTCTCACGATGCCTACCTACATTGTATGTATATCTATACCCATGCCTATGTCTATCGTCACAGAGACTCTATTCGATGAACGATAAAACGATAAACATGTTGCTCACTGCCTAATAGGTGACGTGCAAGCCGGATGCCACCACCGAGCAAGTGGCCGCAGCAAAGAAGCACGCCGAGGACCAGGGCGGCAAGATCGGCCACGAATACAGCCTGATCAAGGGCTTCTCGTATGTGTTCCCACGAAAGACAACTTGATGGTGACCACCTCGCTAACGGGAGCTACCATAGTGTCACATTCCCTCAGGATTCCATCCAGACATTGGAGTCGCACGAGCACGTCAAGGCCGTTGAGTTGGACCAGGAGGTGAAGACTCAGTAGATTCGCCAATACTATGTACTGTATAGTATGGTGAAGAGGGCAGGAGGAGGGGTACGAAGGGAAAATGGCGGGGTTAGAAAGCTTGTCTCAGACAAGATTCGACAACGTAGTACCAGAACGATCGTTGTCGCTCTTTATCAATAAACACCTACGTCATTCGTGCCTCTAATATCACAAGAATATTGAAGTCTCTGAGATTATAAGTCCTCCAACATTGCCCTTCTTCCACACTTGACTTGTTAATTGATCTATCATTAGTCTGTAAGGCTACCTGAGTTTACAATCATGTATTCCCGCTTCCTACATACCTAGTGTACATCCATGTAGCTAATAAATAGCAAATGGGTAAATGATGTGCTTCTTGCCTTAGCTTGTACGGGCCTGTACATACGTATGTACTATACCTACATTAGGTACATGCAGACATACATGGTAATGTATATATGTGTAGTCCTTCCGGCAATGATCGGCACTATTCGAATGAAGTAATCCGGTACGTGCGTTACTGTACATAGGTAATTACCTCCAATACACGTACGATAAGATAGATCAATTATGCCGTTAATGCTTTAAACCCGTTCGCACTGACGTAGAAGCTGTTACAGGGGCTCGTGACTCCAAAACTCCAACCACAGCAAAAATCCAATTGCACTTTGTTTTCGCTTGACTCCAACAGCGGCTGCTGCTATTGCTGCTCTTTCGTCCCCCTTCCTCTCCCTCTTCTTCTTCCTCACCGCCAGTCACCACACAATGCCGCCATGAGAAGCGTACAAAGGCAATTGCGGTGTTTGTATACACGCAACGCCTCTATCACACGAAACAACGCACATTTCTCGACGAGATGTTTGTACTCGTCCCATGCTACGCGGAGCTCGCCGACCGGCCAGAAATGGTCACACCCGCCCAGCACTGCTACCGTGACCGACGAGGCCATTGCCGACCTCACCCACCAGGAGCAGCACCCGCTGAGTCTGGCTGATTTGGTCAAGTAAGGCTGTTTTCTTCTCCCTGCGATTCATCTACGCTGGAGATTCAATCTCTCTTCTACCTCTACCATCAGGCTATATATACACATATTAAAGAGATATATATATGTATATGTATACATGGATATCAAAAGATGAAACAGACCGCCTGTAACTAAAAAGCTAACTTACCACTAGACACGGCCGTCCGCCGCTCTCGGCCGAAGCTCTCTTCTCGTCGGCGAACTTCACGCTCTCGCTACTGCCTATCCGGCTTGCGCACCGGATCCAGGCTCTGCGGAACCTGCCGTACATCGTGGTGTCGAACCCAAACATCAGCAAGATCTACAACAACTACCTGCACTCACTGTCGACGCTGCTACCATGGAAGCACCGGACGATCGCGAGCCTCGAGGCCGAGATCCGCTTCACGTCGGTCCTCGCCGAGCTGGTCGCCACGCACCAGGACACCATCCCGATCCTGGCTAAGGGGTTCCTCGAGTGCCGGCGGTACATCTCGCCGACGGAGGTGACGCGGTTCCTCGACACGCACCTGCGGACGCGCATCGGCACGCGGCTGGTGGCCGAGCAGCACATCGCGCTGCACTACAGCAGCCTGCCGCACTTCGACCCGGCGGCGTCGCCGACGCCGTGCCCGGAGCACCCGTCGTACATCGGGGTGATCGACACGGCGCTGTCGCCGGCGGCGATCGTGGACTCGTGCGCCGGCTTCGTGGCCGACATCTGCGAGCTCAAGTACGGCGTGCGCCCGCAGTGGGTCATCGACGGCGAGCCCGACACCCGCTTCGCCTTCGTGCCCATGCACCTCGAGTACATCGCCACCGAGCTGCTCAAGAACGCCTTCCGCGCCACCGTCGAGCAGCAGCAGCAGCAGCAACGCCACGGCCGCAGCCGCCCCGAGCCCGTCGTCATCACCATCGCGCCCGAGCCCCCCGACGCCGGGCCCCCGCGCGTGCGCCTCGACCCCCCCGCCGCCGACAAGGGCGCCTTCAAGAGCGACGCCATCCGCCCGCTCGACGACAACGCCCCCGGCGTCACCGTGCGCATCCGCGACCGCGGCGGCGGCATCGCCCCCGAGGTCCTGCCCGACATCTGGAGCTACAGCTTCACCACCTTCAGCGAGGAGGAAGATGATGTCGCCATGATGCCTGGCGGTGGCGGCGGCCAGGATGCGCTCGGCGTCATCTCCGCGGCCTCGGGCGGCGCCAGCTCCATCGCCGGTCTTGGCTACGGGCTGCCGCTCAGTCGCGCCTACGCCGAGTACTTCGGCGGCGGCATCGCCGTGCAGAGCTTGTATGGCTGGGGCACCGACGTGTATCTACGGCTTAAGGGCGTGGGCAAGATAGAGTAGAGCGGGGTAGGTGGGCTAGGTACGAAGGTAGGTTATTACGGACTGTCCGTCCGGTAGCCTGTCTGTCTGCTCTATAGCATGGCTACGTACGCGAGAAGCCCCTTGCCCGTATCCTTGTCTGTATGAGAGGAAAAGAGAGAGGGAATGTGGGAATACAAAGGCGAGGAAGAGAAGGGGAGAGGGGGAGCATTAGGTTATGATAAATGGTTGTTGGGTCTAGGTTATATACATATATACATTGACATCTACATGTACGGCGAACTAACCTGCTAGGGATTGAAAAATAAGTTTTTCAGGCTGACGTCGAGTTATACATTGTGAATAGTGATCAATCTTGCTAGCCAGAATTCTGACATACGTAGTAGTGGACCTTTACGTGTTAAATGGCCAGTCTCACGTAAAGTGTCAAGGAATCTAAGTCATCGGGAGTGATACAGTCAGATCTATATCAGCTACCGCCTACAGAGTACTTTTGTTTCAACTATAAGTAGCGTAGATTCATATTAATAATTCAGACAGTAGAAAGTTAGAGTATAACTCAGCTACTTGTTAGTATGGAAGAGCGCAGAGGCATACTACTTAACGATTAAGGAGATCTGTAACTATGTCTGCAGTCGCTTTTATCTCACAGTTTGAAAAGCACGCATACATGTTATTACATATATAGTATTACGACACTCAACCCAGATTCTATTATAATCACATAAGGCATAAGGTACAGTCCTGTATTCAAACAACTTATATTACCGTAGTGTAAGTTCATACTAGTAGTAAGTCCTATAGACCCAGATATGCAGATAGATAGATGCAGGTGGTAGTAGTAGGGAGAGACCGTGATATGTGATGATAATGATGACATGGCCATGAAGCAGCAGCAGCAAAACCCAAATTTCCCTAGATTCCCTCATCCAGATATGCAGTTCCTCCACGTGTGTTATGTATCGTGGCCACAGTGAGGAATAGATACATAAAAAGGATGCGCACATTATTTGTTGATATAAGTCTGAACCCGTCGGAGTACATATGTATGATCCAATTAATTAACTCATAACCCGTGGGATCAGGTCGGTCTCTGTAGATAAACGGCGCGTAAGCAAAGTCTCATCTGTGTTAACGCCGAGTTAACATAAATAATCAAACCGATATTTTGAAGTGATCCAAAAACCCAAAAAACCAGCCAGCCTCATTTCAAATCGCTTTTGTATATACATCCCATTCAGATAGTAACCTTCTAGATAGTAGTCCCCTTGGCCATTCACGGAAGTGCGGGAAATCACATGTTCGCTAGCTCGTTGTCGATCTGGCGGTCCAGGAATGCCCTCCGCTCGCCTGCCAGCTCCGTCTGCAGCCGCTGCTCCACGAGCGCGCGGACCTGCTTCTTAGTCACCGTGTCGAGGTCGACCTCGCAGAGCACGGACTGGATTGCTTCGACAATCATGCCATCGTCCGGCCCTACGTTGCCCCGCTGGAAGTCGAACGATGTGGTGGACTGATGTCCTTGACCCAGCGGAGACCGCGCACCACCAGCGAAGCCGAGGGTAGCGTAAGAAACCCGGTGCATGTCGTACTGCGGTGAGTTATTGTTCACAGCACGAAGGTTGCTCATGCTTCGCTGGTGCGAGGGCATGTTATCTTGGAAGGGTGTGTGCATGCGCTGAATGTCGCCGAACGATGCGGTAGATTGACGGTGCATAGGATGATCAGTGTATTGAGGATAATTGGACTGGCGAGACATATTCTGGAACGGAGCAGGCGATTGAGGTGGCATGTATCCACCACGACCCTGAAGCCCGGTAAGGACCGACGGTTGTCGAACAGATGAATAGACCGACTTCATGTCATCCATCTCATAGGTGTCTTCGTAGACCTCGTGTCCCTTCTCACTGTGAAGTCCGCGGCGGCCAGGCAAATTGTTCAATGCCGCGTAGTCATCCCAGCGCTGCAGAGGAATAGATCGTGGATCAAAACCTTCGTCATCTACAGCAACAACTTGCTTGTTACCCTTCTCACCAATGACAATACGTGTGTTACCCCACGTGAAGTTGTCTTGGTTCCAGAATGAGTAGAGGGGAAGGATGAATGAGTAGATTGGGAAAGCGAGCAAGTATATGATCATCCACCCCACGTGTTGCCATTGACGCTTGAGGATGAAAATGAGTGCTTGAAGACCGTACACAGCAGCTATCATGACCAGCGAGATGGTTGGGAACTGGCCGGTATGACTTGCTAGCCGGTAGATGAGCCAACCTATGTAAACACAGGTGGAAGGGAGGATGATCGTTCCAGTGAGATCAATGAAGACGATAAAACGCATTGAGAAACAGCAGAAGCCACACATATCCTTCAGCAGCATCAGTTCAGCCAGGTTGTGGACAGTAGAGTTGATCCATCTACGTCGCTGCGAGAGCAAGACATCCCACTTGTCAGGGGCGGCAGTCTGGCAATACGCATCCGGGATAAACTTGTATGACATGTACGGAAAGTACTTCGTCATGAGTGTCGTAAGGAATCGATCTTCGCCCAGAGATAGCAGGTTCTTCTTGTGCAGAGTGTCGACGTTACAAATGCTGTAGTCCTTGATGACTCCATCAGAAATGATCAAAGGCTTGCCTCTATCAGCAGTTCGTAAACGGTACATCGAGAAACTATCGAGGGTCAGTCAAATCACTAAGATCTTAGGGATAAGTTGTGAACTCACCATCCGGGAAGACAGGTAACGCTGCCGAAGAGCGATTCGAAAGCCTTTGCCAAGTGGTGGGAAATATAATATTCGTAGACTTGGATCATACTCCACCATGACCTTTCCTCGTTTTGTAATCCAGTCTCACCACAGATACCGGCAATCTTGGAATTGTTGGCGCATGCAGCAACGAGTCGGTTTAGTGAATCTTCCCGAACACAAGTATCGGCATCAACCATCATGAGATATTCATACAACTCGGGGTCAACACCAATGATATTGTTGATTTGATGGAACATCTCAAGCTCGAGTGGGTTCATTGGACCACGATGATGGACACGGTTGAGGAAGCTCATCAACAAGATCTGGGAGTCACGCTTTCCGCGATTTCCAGGCTTGGCCTTAGTCTGCTCAGATTCCTTGCCGACCTTGACGACAACAATATATGGAACCACGTTGCCTTCGTACTCGTAAAGACCAGAATAGACCTTTCCGTAATTGAGCTGCTCGCTACCAGTACCGACAGACTTGAAAGGTAAGGCAGGAGGATCAACCTTAGGATCAACACCGAGGATGTCAAGGACAATCTTAGGGGTCGGTCGATCATTGCCTTCACCAACGATTACACCATCGCAAATAACACAGATCAGCTTCCTTTTGTTGTCATATTGCAGTGCAGTGAGAGAATCGAGAGCCTTCCTTAAAGAGTCTTCTCCTTCTGTGTAAGCCGGAACCTGGCAAATGACAAATTTGTCCTGTGGAGCAGGTCGTCGCTTAGGGCCAAATTGCAAGGCAGAAAGGAACTTAATGAGAATGACTGCGCAGATGATGATTGCAAATGCCAAAAGGATGTAATTGTTGGCTTGACACTTGGGCGTGTAACGGAAGTCGGGTATACCAACATAGAAGGTCTCCTTGATACAGTTGATGCTGTTTAAAGCTGCAGCATGGGCAGTTTGGTTTCCCTTAACATCAGATATGTGGTCATTCCATAGATTGGTTACGTCTTTGCCAGGATTACTCTTCACAGTATCGGTCAAGTCGCTATCCAGGAAATTGTATTGTGCGAGGTTCTTGTAGAAATCGATGGTCTTGAAATAATCCGTAAGATCGTAAATTCTTTCCTCGTAAATCACCCACATGTGCTGGTTGTCCTTGCCGTCCGACTGGACATCCTTGAGGTCCCAAACCAAGTCACCGGAATAAAACTCCTTGATCTTTGGCTGGAAGGTATCACGATACCAGGTGTCGGACTTCAACTTGCTAGTTGGGTCGGCCTGGTAATACCCAGACGTGTGTAGACCTTGAGGGATTGTAGGCGTGTTATTTTTCTGCAGTTGGAGAGTTTCAGATATGCCGAGACCGGGGCAGGTGAGCGGTAGAGGAGCAACAATATATTCATCCATGTTTAGGCCGGCAAATTGTTGCATAAGATCGTTTGTTGTCTCGATATTTGTGTCGCTGTGCTGCTGTCTCCAGAAATTCGATATATCGTAGACTTTCCCGCGGTGACTGACATAGAAATCGTCGGCACCCTGATGGGTCGCTACCTCGGTTTGAGTCCAAGCCTTGTCAAAATTAGGGCAGATTAATTGACCAAGGATGATGATCCAGAAGCAAATGAAACCATTGAGAATCAGGATAAGCAGAACCAGGACGAATTTCTCTCGCCACGCCATACGAACATCCGGTCGCTTCATCCGCCCAACATGGCGCAGCGCGAAAGATGGAATCCAGAAGGTCAGGGCCCATACAAACCCAACCCAAACACGACGGGTCATGTCAACCTCTTGCGTCTCAACGTGCTTTCCTTGCGCATCAGCAGGGTCCAGACTGTTGTTGAATTCACCCTCGGCGGCATAGAAAATCTGGTCTCGACGGGCGTCACCCTTGGTGCCTAATCCATAGTCACCAGTGTTATTGCCAACATTGCGCATAGCGGAAGGTGTGACGGAAGGAGCTCTCATTTGACTTTGAGCAAACGTGAGTTGGCTTTGATTCCGCTGGTGATTCAGAAGCCGATCTTGACTGCTGGTGGAGTTATGATCGGGAATCTGTGGTGGGAAAAATCCGCTGCTGTTGTTGTTGGAGTAGCCAGACTGAAGACCAGGAGTCATTTGCATGTTTCCCATGCCCATACCTGGCATATTGTCCTGTGGCGGCTTCAGATCAAGCATGCTTTCGGCTTCCCACCAGGCAGTTTCTCGCATCCAAACTCGTTCTTTGCCAATCACTACTTCACCGTTGCTCCAACCCCTCTCGAGGATCCAGGTTTCAATACCATCACGACCTTCCCTACAACCAAGGGGAGCAAAACGTTGCGCGAATTCGTCCAGGTCGAAATCAGCGGTAAAATCAAGATTTTTGTTGCGCCTGTTGGCCCACTCTGGAAGTCTCCAGGCTCGCAATTGACGAGAGACGGTGCCGGCAGACCATGCCGATGTAACGGAAGGCAGAGCTGCTAAGCTGGCGGGCGTCTCGTCTGTCGGATGAAGGGACAAGTGATACCAGACACGGCTGGTACTGAGGATTGAAGGGAGATCCAGTCGTGCATTGCGGCCCAAATTAATACCCTGCCCGGGAATCGGGAAGAGCAACTTCTTGAGAAAGCCATCATCCTCACCGGCAAATCCAACTTTCTCGAGAACCACTTCTCTTTTCTCAAGCTCATATAGGCGGTCCCGTGCTACCGGGCCGGTCATGATCCCCAAGTCGGGCGCCACATCCGCCACGCTGTTCTGCATCTCCCTGAGGACTGAACTTCCCACGGTCGCCACGTCTACACCGTCTTCAATCATTTCAGCGTTGATTCCCAAATTGTCGTCGAAAATGCTACGCATTGCAAGGGCCTTGCCTAGATTGGGGTCCGGAACCTCGATGACTGTAATACACACCGTATCACCGTTATCCTCAGCTGAAGTCGGCGTCCGGTGCCCATCCATGGATTCTTCACCATCTCGGATACGGGACATCTGAAGTGAAATAGCATCATTTGCCTTGGTGATCACCCAATCAACGAGGGCCTCGTATAAACCACCAACCAAAGTCTGTCTATCCTCAGTGTTGCATTGTCTCGCAAGGACTTCGGGGTCAAGACCGAGTAACCCACCAACATCCTCACAGATGTCATCGAGCACGTCACCGTCTACATTATAGTCTAGGGTATTCCCGAGTTTGAGAAGCCCAGCTAGAGTCGAGATGAAGTTTCGGTGAGCCGAGCCTTTGATACCGAGTTCCTTGAGCGCAGTCCGGAGATCATCCGCGGCTGCAGCATCGTCGGCAGTGGGAAGATAAGAGGGAGGTCCGTATGTGCCAGACCTGGCGAGTAATGTATAATTGGAAGCTGGTTTGAGACCCAGAAACTCGCGCTCGGCCGGTGTCGAGGCAGAAGTCAGTAGGTAGTAGAAGACGTCAAATGCACGGTAGCCAGGTTCAGCTGGTATGCGAAGCAGGCCCTTCACGGTATCAATGCCTCCCTGCGACAAAGCCAAACTGGCCGCAGTCAAGTTTCCAGCTAGATTAAGTGTGAGTGATACACCAAGAGCACTTTGGCGCGGTGTGGAAGGATTATATGGTGTGACACATCGGATGAAGGGCTTGATGGCTTCAAGAGCAGTGTAGACAGAGGAGGGGATGGATATAGGCAATGATGAGAGAAAAGGGGTCAAGAGCGAGGGTGTCGACGTGTGCATAGATCTAAGAGCCGGTCAGTGATACGTTCAGCGACGCCAATTCCTTCCGGACATACCCCAGAATGATACACCCGTCTTCTGCTCGACGCCTGGCATGTTCCCACGCCTTAGCCGCCAAGGCAGTATCTATTGTCCCTCCGGTCCTGCCATCAGATCCGGACTGGTTAGCTGTAAGCCATGTGTTGACAACCAGACTCGTTCCAGCGTCGAGTCTGTAGGGTTGAGACGACAGGTAGATGTTGTGAATGGCATTCAGCAGCGTGGTCGTCGAAACTGAAGAGGACTGCTGTCCTGCACCTCTCGGACCAGCAAAAGAATCCGAGGTCATCGAGTACATGGACATATGGGCTTGGTGGTTCGCCATGTTTGCCGTCGATGTAAATCGTGATGCCCTTTCGGACAGTCACGATGCTGCTTGTCGAGGCCCAAGTATAACTAACGACTACAACAACGCTGACGGACTTGGAGGAACGAGTTCGGAATTAGGTAGCGAGTGTGCGTCGGATACTTTCCCGAAGAGAGGGTTAAATGGGGACGGTTCGCTGGGCAACAAGTCGAAAAGCGAGTGGGTGTTCAATTATGCGTAGATCTGATCTGCTCTGCTCTTCTTCTCTCTACCTCTTCTATGCCCCAGACAAAATTCGAGAATTAACAGGCGTAATAATTAAAAGCGATAGACTACTGTGCCACCAAAGCGAATGAGGTGACTGACAGAAAGACGGAAAAATAAAGAAGAAACAACGACGTTTTTTTTCTCAGGACAGTGAGAGTAAGACAGGAGACAGTTGAGACGGCAGTAGGGTTCCTCAGGATGCTCCTCCCCTATGATGAAAAGCTGGAAGATATGCAAGAGGGACGGACGGGCTGCCACTGCAACAGTAACACACAGTATCAAGTCCGCGGCTCCCAACACGGTACAGATTTGTCCAGCTGTTTTGCATAAGGTGTTATGCCCATCTGGTTTAGCCTCGATCTGCTACCTTGTACGTATCTACCCTTCAGTACAGTATCGTTGTCCCCGGGGAGGCGTAGCGGCCAGTTGGTGTCAGGGCGCCCGCTGATCTATCTTTTTATATCTGACCCAACCAGGTTAGCCAGCCAGCTGGGAACCTCCCTGTCCAAGGCTCATCGTAGTGGGTTTCCACAGCACCCAACACCACCACCACCACTATTGGACTATCACAACAAGATAAACATTAAATTTCATAGATTTTCACCGATTAGGCCAATTCAACTGCACAAATAGCACAACTTGACGTGGCAGCCCTACATCAGTCATCTGAGTGCTCCTTCCCCCCCAATCTCCCCAATCCCCCCACAGATCACTCGCCGTTCTCCCATGCAGCTGCCATGCTGCTTCCTCCATACCAGTCATACCTACCCTATGATGGATGCTGCCGTGGCATGACAAATTGCATGATTTTCCCATGTTGTCTTTTTACACGGAGCGAAAACATGGAACTCCCATGCTGAAGCGGAATACGAAGCGGCGAACTGGCATTTAACTGGGTCCGCCGCAAACACCCCCCTACCCTCCCAAATTATGGCCTTCTGATTCGCCGGCGCCTGATGCCCACCCGGGGAAAGCAGTTTTTAATGCCTGTAAGTGCAATGGTCGATAGCCTTTCTCGAACTTCGATGCACCACTATTTATTAGTGGCACACTGCCACCCCCGGAACCACCGTGTCTGTTTATCAACACGAGAACCGCCCACCAACCCTTTCTTAGCCAAGTCTCTCCATCGTCTGGTGCCCTGAAGTGAAGACCATATCACATACGTCCGGTTCAAATTTTTTGTTTATTTATTTATTACTGTACATACTCTTATGAAGACCGTGCGAAGAGATGCTTCTAGCAAATGCCCATGGCCTCAAGAATAATTCAGGGCATCTTACTATTTATCTGCAGTGTCTAACCTGTTATCTACCCGCTAATACTATAATATGCACGCAGTATAATCCGTATAACGGATCGTATTCCTTTTTCAGGCTCGGATATGTTTGTGCAACACTATTTTTAGCACCTCACTGGATCTCACCCATCTATTCCGTACACATTATTTTCTTTTACTTGTACATACATACTGTCATACGTGGGTCAACTGTACGCACACTGGTGTTCAATTGCGCCTCCATACTACACAGTAGGCGATGTTGCAAACTCGAGTGAGTAATGCTAGCAACATGGCTGGCTGGCTGGCCATTGGGCCATGCTATCCTATGCCACATTACAGTTTGCTGCAGCTCTCGGTCTGTTCTCTTTCCTCTCTAGGTCCAGTCGACAGATCGGGGAAGATATCTATCGCCAGTGCTGGGCCTACCATGCAACCTCAGTTCTAAAGTCGGAACAATTCGAGGGAAGCAAACCTCGCCTTGCAATTACATACATGTTGTTGGAAGGCTTATATTAGAGGCAGCGCAGGTTCCCTCTGACAGCTCCTCTACGTGATGACAACCTCGAGTTTAAGCTGTTTAACAGCGTACGTGCGTATGTCAATGTGCAGACAGTTCGACGGTGCGTCCGATCAACAAGCTGTCAGCCCGCCGTCTTCCTGATCTATCTTTCTATCTGCTCCGTACCCAGCTACCTCATCCAAACGGGTGGCGTTGGATCTAATACATCGGATCGACCATGAGCAATTTCGACCAGTCACCTGCTGTGTCTCGGACTCTCGCTAATATTACTATGTACTTCAAAATTAACGAGTAAATATTCTTTTATTCAAGCAGAAGTTGAAGATATGAAGTCATCATTGAGAGCACTAAAATAGCACATACTATTCCTATCAATCTCAAAACCCGTTCAGTTGGGTAGACATGCCAGCGTTACACAGTACAATATAGGTAGGCATGTACTTATGTAGTTGGCAGTTGGTACATATTTTTCGACCCCCCTGAATGGATGGTGTCATTATTTCCGGGATTTCATAGGCTTGATGGTCCAGACTATAACGAGACAAGCCCAAGCCCACTGCATGTCTCGCACAGAGGAAAATAAAAAACCACGATAGCTACGGAGTAAGTTAGTACGATCGATATAGGGCCCTACCCAGATCCTATACCACGATGGCCATTCGTAGGTATTTCTGTATTCCGAAAACCCAAGAGCCCTGCGCCATGCAGTATCACGTTCATGTTCAGCGCAAGTCTTGAATGACGGTGCCGTCCCGTCCTTCGTCTTACTATGTACGACCAACCTGCAGCTATCCAAGAATTTTCCGGGCGCTTCGATTCGCACGATTGGCTTGCGGGTCACGCTTCTCCCAAGCGGGACAAGTACCACTTCGTATATGATGCGAACCTGCGCCTCGGGCCACCCCTGCAAGCTGCATCGCGGTACTGGCCTTGTGGACGGGGGGATAACGGTGGATAAAGCGTACACTGTGTTGTACTACTGTACAAAAATATCCCCCCCAGAAGTAAAGTAAACCCATCGAGAGAACGAATCCCTTTCTCATCAAAATCCTAGTAGCTTGGGAGATCATCGGAAGCAACCTTCGAGAAGGCCTCAGTTTAGCTTTTCTCGTTCCGCTTGTTTTCCTATTTGCCTTTTTCCTTTTCCACTACCACGTTCGTTATTGTATCCGAATTTACACTCGCTACGGATTTGCTTGCTTGGGAGGCCATTGCCAAACTCGTGGTCCGTTAAGCCTCGACAAGTGAAGAGAGGAGATCAGGGGCTTTTAGGGTTTACACTCGCTGTTAGAAAGTCCGTCGTCCAAGGCCGACCGTCCCGATCCCGTTCCCACGCATACAGATTTTGTTAAGTCGTTTCCAACGCGTCGTATTGACGCTGCGAGAGACTTCATTTGAGCCGCCAGCCTGTTGATAGGCGCCAGGTCTTGGCCCTTCACCCAACATGGCCATGAATCTATCACCGATGGGCGGCGGTGGAGGTGCTCACACTCAGCCGTCGTTACCATCACTGCCGGCCCATCTCCAGTCCGATACTCACCTAACGGCACATCTGGCCAGTCGTTTTCATGTGTCCATTCCGACTGCCCGGCTATCATCTCACGCCCTCATTTCTCTTAACACATACACATCGTCGACGAAAGGTCTGGATGGAGGCAAAGAGGGAAGCGCCATGGCCGGCGCTGAAGATATGGCCGACAGAGCTTTCCTCAGATTAGGACACCGCTCGGAAAACCAAGCAATTCTATTTCTGTATGTGACTGAACGCAAAGCTCTACAGACAGAAGGGCGGTACAAACAACAACTAACACTGATATAACAGGGGTGAATCTGGATCAGGGAAAACGACAATTCGATCTCATCTTTTGACTTCGCTCCTAAACAAGTCTTCTACGCCACTTTCAAACAAAATCTCTCTCGCCGCTTATGTTTTCGACTCGCTCACGACGACTAAGACTGCAACGACGCCGACAGCTTCCAAGGCAGGTCTCTTTTACGAACTCCAATACGACACAGCATCATCGACCAATCCAATCCTGCTTGGCGGCAAACTGTTAGATCATCGTCTGGAGAGGAGTCGAATTGCGGATGTGCCGACCGGGGAGCGCAATTTCCATGTTTTGTATTACCTATTGGCAGGCACAAGCGAGGCCGAGAAAACACATCTGGGCATTGACAGCCCCAGAGATGCAAGCGGACATAAACGCTGGAAATACTTGGGCCACCCCACGCAGCTCAAGGTCGGGATTAATGATGCCGAAGGATTCCAGCTCTTCAAGACAGCGTTACGGAAGCTCGAGTTTCCTAGGAGCGACATCGCCGAGATCTGCCAGATTCTAGCCTGTATCTTGCATATCGGCCAACTTGAATTCGAGAGCACGGCGAATACGACTGCCACAGGAGATGACAGCGGCGGTTTTTCTCACGAAGGTGGTCAAAGTGTAACAGCAGCCCGGAATAAGGATGTCTTAGGGATTGTTGCGGCTTTCCTGGGGGTCAGCTCCCAAGATCTTCAGAACACCATGGGTTACAAAACAAAGATGATCCATCGTGAACGGGTGACAGTCATGTTAGATCCGAAAGGAGCTCGTGCCAATGCCGATGAACTGGCCCGGACACTCTATTCTCTCTTAGTCGCCTACGTAATCGAAAACACCAACCAGAAGATATGCGCTGCTGAAGAGTCGATTGCGAATACCATTAACATTATCGATTTCCCTGGCTTCTCACAACAGTCTTCAACTGGATCCGCTCTCGACCAACTCCTCAACAATGCTGCCATCGAATCCCTTTACAACCTCACTCTCCAAAACTTCTTTGATCGGAAGGCTGACATGCTAGAAACGGAAGAGGTCACCGTTGCCGCCACAAGCTACTTTGACAACTCAGATGCCGTCAAGGGCATGCTGAAACCAGGAAATGGCCTGCTCAGCATATTGGACGACCAAACCCGACGACACCGAACAGATATGCAACTTTTGGAAAGTTTACGAAAACGGTTCGAAGGCAAGAACCCGGCCATCAATGTGGGGTCTGCCACCGCCAGACTCCCTGGAAGTAATTTCATGTCGGAGAACACGGCGGCAACCTTCACTATCAAGCACTTTGCTGGTGAGGTCGACTATCCCGTCAAGGGCCTCGTCGAAGAAAATGGCGAAGTCATCTCCGGCGATCTAATGAACCTGATCAAGTCAAGCAAGAGCGAGTTTGTCGCGCGCCTATTCGGCCAAGAGGCTCTTCAGACGGTCATGCATCCGCAGGAACGAACTACCGTCATGCAAGCCTCTGTCAGCTCCAAGCCAATGCGAGCACCTAGCGTCATGTCCAGGAAGACGACACGGACGATGCGGGGATCTCGGCGGCCCCGCCGGCAGGAATCGTCGCCTGACGACATGGGCGGCGACGAATATGGCACGGAAGGCCATTCAAGGCTTGACCCCAAGTCAAAGTACTCTGAGCAAGGCGCATCTGGCCAATTCTTATCTGCGCTCGAAAATGTCAGACAGGCGATCATAGCGCCCAACACCAATGCTTATCTCGTATTCTGCCTGAAACCCAATGACAGGCGAATAGCAAACCAATTCGATAGTAAATGTGTTCGTACGCAAGTACAAACATTTGGCATTGCCGAAATAAGTCAACGCTTGAGGTCGGCCGACTTCAGTCTATTCCTTCCCTTTGGCGAGTTCTTAGGCCTAGCGGATGCAGAGTCAATATTTGTGGGAAGCGAACGAGAGAAGGTCGAAGCTGTCGTCCAGAACAAGCAGTGGCCAAGTAACGAAGTGCAGGTCGGCTCCACCGGAGTGTTCCTCAGCGAGCGCTGCTGGATGGAAGTCTCGCAGCTCGGCGAGGGTGCTTCTACGTCGGGTCGATATACCTCTGAAAACGGGGATGGAACTCCCGGTAGCGATATACCGTTCGGGGCTTCGAAGGAACGGTTGGTGTCGAACGGCAATACTCCTCAATACACTGATAAGCAACGCGGCGGATACTTCGGGAACGGCGATGTCGACACTCGTTCTGAAGCCGGTGTCTCCGCTTTTGGAGCCGGCGACATGTTTAAGAACCTCGACACCAGAGAGCAAATGGCCGAGCGAGGAAACGAGAAGTCGCTCGTTGAAGTCGAGGAATACAGAGACAGTCCCAGCCGACGGCGGTGGATCTTCGTGGTCTATGCCCTCACTTGGTTCATTCCCGAATTTCTCATCCAGTGGATGGGTAAGATGTCTCGTAAGGACGTGCGGATGGCTTGGCGAGAGAAGGTGGCCATCAACTTCATGATCTGGCTCAGCTGCGCAGTCGCTGCTTTCTTCATCGTTGGTTTCCCTCTACTCATCTGTCCCAAGCAGTACGTCTTCAGTTCAGAAGAACTCTCGGCGTATAACGGCAAGGATGGAAATGGAGCCTACGCTGCGATTCGCGGTCAGGTCTTCGACATCGGGTCATACGCTCCTGTCCATTATCCCAACTACCTAAGTACCAAGTCGATTACGCAGTATGGCGGATTGGACATCTCGTCCCTGTTCCCCGTTCAGGTTTCAGCCCTGTGCCAGGGCAAAAATGGACAAGTTGATCCTAGCGTCACGCTCGACTACAAGTCGACGAACATCTCCGGTTCCGCTAGTGTCATCAACAGCCAGGATTTAAATGCCCATTATCACGACTTCCGTTATTTCACGTCCTTGTATCAAAAGGATTGGTTCTACGAGAAAATGCAAACACTGAAACCTTGGAAGAAGGGTAATATCGGCTACTCGGCCCAATACGTCGCCACTTTGGGAAGTAAGCAGAATTCGATTGCCATACTCAACGGCCGTGTGTACGACTTAACCAAGTACATTGTTGGCGGTCGACATGTGGAGGTCCCTAAGGGTGAGAGTCTTCCCACTGACTCTGACGTTTCAAATTTCATGGATGATCTTGTCGTAAATCTTTTCCAACAAAAGGCTGGTTCGGATGTGAGCAAGCTATGGGACGCCCTTGACATCGACTCCGGTCTGCGGCAACGCATGCAACTTTGCCTGGATAACCTCTTCTACGTTGGAGATGTCGATACGCGAAATTCCACCAGGTGCCAGTTCGCTAATTACCTCATTCTCGCCGTGTCCATTCTGCTTTGCTGCGTCATCGGATTCAAATTCTTTGCCGCTCTCCAATTCGGAAGCAAGAACATACCAGAGAATCTCGATAAATTCATCATGTGTCAAATCCCCGCATACACGGAAGACGAGGATTCACTTCGTCGAGCCATCGACTCGGCCGCCCGTATGCGCTATGATGACAAACGCAAACTCCTCGTCATCGTCTGTGATGGTATGATTATCGGTCAAGGCAACGACAGACCTACACCTCGCATCGTCCTCGATATTCTTGGCGTGTCCGAGACGGTAGACCCCGAACCTCTTAGTTTCGAATCCCTTGGTGAAGGTCTCAAGCAACACAACATGGGCAAAGTCTATTCCGGCCTGTACGAAGTCCAGGGCCACATCGTCCCATTCATGGTTATTGTTAAGGTCGGCAAGCCATCTGAGGTCTCTCGCCCAGGTAACCGTGGCAAGCGAGACTCGCAGATGATCATCATGCGTTTCCTCAACCGTGTCCACTACAATATAGCCATGAGTCCGCTAGAGCTGGAGATGTATCACCAAATTCGAAACATCATCGGTGTGAATCCGACATTCTACGAGTTTATGCTGCAGATCGATGCCGACACGGTCGTCGCCCCAGACTCGGCCACCCGCTTCGTTTCCGCTTTCCTAGATGACACGAGATTAATTGCCGCTTGTGGTGAAACAGCTCTGACCAACGCAAAGAGCTCCTTCATTACCATGATCCAAGTGTACGAATACTACATCTCGCACAATCTTGTCAAGGCCTTCGAAAGCTTGTTCGGTAGTGTTACCTGTTTGCCTGGTTGTTTCTCCATGTATCGTATCCGCGCCGCCGAAACAGGCAAGCCCCTTTTCGTCAGCCGCGAAGTCGTCGACAGCTACGCTACAATCCGTGTTGATACCTTACATATGAAAAACCTGCTTCACCTCGGTGAAGATCGTTACCTAACAACCCTACTCCTGAAGTTCCATTCCAAGTACAAGACCAAGTACATCTTCAACGCCCATGCATGGACCATCGCACCAGACTCTTGGGCAGTGTTCTTGTCGCAACGTCGTCGCTGGATCAACTCCACAGTGCATAACTTGATGGAACTTATCCCTATGGCACAGCTCTGCGGTTTCTGCTGTTTCAGTATGCGATTCATCGTGTTCCTGGACTTGATGTCGACCGTCGTACAGCCTGTCGTTATCGCGTATATCGTCTACCTGATTGTACTGGTGGCGACCGCCTCCACAGTGGTACCGATTACAGCCTTCATCATGCTTGGTGTCATCTACGGTCTGCAAGCTATCATCTTCATCTTGCGCCGCAAGTGGGAGATGATTGGCTGGATGATCCTGTATATATTAGCCATTCCGGTGTTCTCTTTCGGTCTGCCTCTGTACGCCTTCTGGCACATGGATGACTTCAACTGGGGTAACACGCGTGTCGTCGCCGGCGAGAAGGGCAAGAAGATCGTCGTTACCGATGAAGGCAAGTTCGATCCTACTTCGATCCCGCGTAAGAAGTGGGAGGAGTACCAAGGCGAACTGTGGGATGCGCAGACCGCTCGGGACGATGCTCGCTCTGAGATCAGCGGCTACAGCTACGCCACCAAGCCCGGCATGAACGTAGGCGTATCCGAGTACAATTACTCACGCGCCGGATCCACCGTTGGAATGGTACCACCGTACGACCTTAAGAACCCTGGCCACTTCAGTCGGATGTCGTTCGCGCCCCCGGAGAACCGCATGAGCCAGTTCGGCGGATCGCAGTTCTTTGGCAATGCGCAGGACATGGAGATGGCCAATCTCGCGGGCCTGCCTAGCGACGATGCGCTGCTCGCTGAGATCCGCGAGATCTTGCGTACCGCCGACCTTATGACCGTCACCAAGAAGGGTATTAAGCAGGAGTTAGAAAGACGGTTTGGCGTACCTCTCGATGCCAAGCGGGCGTATATCAATAGCGGTATGTTTTCCCTTCACCCCCCCTTTTGATTATTGACTAACGAGATGAACAGCCACGGAGGCATTGTTGTCCGGGCAGTTGTAGAGACGGCTCGCGGAGCCTACAACGTTTAACGACTTATAATGTCCATTTCTGCATGTACCTGGAAGGTCATATTTCTCACAATATCTATCTATATAATAATGCATAAAGTTTCTTGGGTATATCCGGTACATCAGTAATTGGACTAGGAGAATATCTGGGAAGGGGCAGGAGGCGGTTTAAATAAAAGCAAAGGCCATTTTGGCCGACTTAACTAAGGACGTCCAACCAACGTCAAGAAGTCAAGAAGCAACGGGCATTCGACGCGCATTCCAGTGCATAATTAATTGGGGCAAAACACTTATGGGGTCACTTCAAATATGTATCTCTGACTGATTGATCGGTATGTGTGCAGCGAAAGTATGTATGGGAGCCTTGGGATTTATTATAACTGAGAACATTTTTGGATTTGTGGGCGGAGTTCATCACATTGCGCGTTGTTCGTTCTGCGTTGATTTTAGAAAACCCCCCGCGAGATAGGTATATTCCATATACAGTACAGTAGTAAATAGTTGTCGATATTGACATTCATTACCGTTCGAGGCATGTGTGCTGCATTATTAGTTGGTGGTTGACTCACGTCCTGCCGCGTTTAGACAGGAGGTTTGGTTATTCAGCCAGCCTATGGTCCGGCTTGAGGATCTGGATGGCCGTGGGCTCTACGATTTGCTTGGAACAGGGAGATGTCATAAGGTGTGGGATGAGAGATGCAAGGTATTTAGAACGTGGTTGTCATCGATTAGAGGCTTGCTATAGAATATACGATAGAATGTCTTCATATTGAGATTACACCTAAGTAATGCCTCTAGTATACACTTTTTGAAAATTGCTAGGTTCTATCGTGTGGTGTTGGAATACTACGTATTTGCCAGAGACCCGTTCACGTATCATTCATAGAACTACGGAGTTGAAGAATGATCCTTAAAGATATTTATCATCCAGAGCTTGCACTTGCCCATACTCCATCGATCGCGGCCTCGTCATCCGCACCCCCTCTTCCCCATCAGGGGCTTTAGTCTTGACGAAAGGAAACCAGATGACCAGGCACTCGATGACAAAGACCGCGATATATATGGGGTGAAATCGCTACAATGGGCTCTCAAGCCCCAAAATATTTATATACTGGTTGGGGACGCTCGAGAGTTCCATGAATACGACACCTTCTTCGCAAAGAAGTGGCATGAAATTATGAATTGAGAACTGTTCAAATAAAAATACAAGTATTTCATAGTTAATCGTATTTGTAGCCCCGTTTCAACTTTCTTCCCATCGTAGGAAAATATTCTCCTCCACAGGGACTGTCTTAGACGTGACCATTGCTACCGTTGAGTCTTGCTCTCCGAAGCCGAGCCGGATCAAAAGCCTCTAGACCCAGGTATGAAGTGATATCAAGCTCTCCATTCTTCTTAAACAGGCAGCTAACATATGTCTGAAGACCTTTACCCTCATCAAGCCGGCGGTGCTGCGCCAGACTCCGCAACATCGACAGATAGCGTTCGCCATACGCTCCCCGACCATGAGCCTTCATCCAGCCCACAGTAGCCTCTGCCAAGCTCAGGTCATCCCGGCCGTACCGCCGCACAGGCGTATAGAACTTAATATCCGGCAGGGCGCTACCCGGGGCGATGTCGAAATAATAGAGGTATCCCGAGAGCAGAATCGGCAGCTCGATGAAATTGTCCTTGGCCGCCGGGTCGTATTCGGGAGCACACGGTACCTCGGCTTCTTCGGGAAAGTCGGCCTCGAGCCCCGTAACGGCGGCGATGAGGCTGCGGAGATCTTGAAGCTGCTGTTCAGGCACGGTGATGCGCCCGCCCATGGTCATGATCTCGCGCACCGACGCGAAGCTCGTGTGCGGCGTCTGGAAGTAGAACTTGAGCCGCGACTTGGCCGGGACAACGTCGTCAACTGCTAGCATACTGCGGGCAACGGAGGCAGTTGGTGAGCGTAGGGCTAAGGGGTGCAAGGGTGAGACGGATGATACTTACAAGGGACTGAGGAGTTTTCCCTCGGGATTACTCCTTAGAAACTCGTGCAGTGCCGTACGGGCTGCACTGCCTGGGTCTAGCTTCACTAGTGATTCCTCCCATTGTGCCAGCGGGATTTGTCCCTCCGTCTGGCCCAACCTGCGTGGCACAAAGTACGTCTTCATCGACAGGCCCCTAGACAAGAACTCGACGGCATGAACGACCGTTGTAGTAAAATGTGCACCTGCTGTGGCCTCCTCTATGTACTTGGAGATGTCGTGGTCAAACAACGTCGCGAGGAAATGGCTGACCCATGTAAGATCGACAGTAGGCACAACCTCTGAGATGCGATGTAACATCTCGCGTGATGCCGTCTGATTCAAAGGATCCATATCCGTACCCGTAAACTGGTTGATTGCCTCCATAGTAAATCGGACGTCAGGTTCACTCGTCGCCGTGTTCCATTTCCAGGAATACTCCATTGGCGACCCTTCAACACCAAGCAGGGATTTCCATTTCAATGTACCATCTGGTGATGGCGCTGGGCCCATGTAAGGCACCTCACATCTTGTTAGCAGGTTATTAGCTAGACAGACCGACCGTCACCATCTCCACTTACAATCCAATGGTAGTGGAATAACAACGCGCTGTACTGCCTCTCGATAGAATATCCAGCCGCATCGAGCAGGGTAGCGAGATGCTCTCCGGTCAGTCTCCACCAGTAATCACTACCGGGATCACGAGCTGGGAGCCATTGAGACAAAGACAGCCACACCTTAGTAGGTGGCTCTACAAGCGCAGGCGAGGGTAAAGGGGGGATCACTGCAGTCATTGTGGTACAATTGACACGCCTATACATCTAGCACTTGGGAGTGAACCTCCCCTTTTGTTCAACACGGAGACATAGGCAATATACCTAGTGACTATTCCCTAGCCTCGCGAACTTTCCCCGAGTCCATGCCAGGATCCGAACGACACCCTCGCTACAGGCCACGGGCCGTAATAGAGCAGGATAGATGTCGCCGCCGTAGACATTCTGGTGAAACGATTCCCGATGTGTCCTATGATAGGGATTCGGTAAGAATAGCAAATCGTTCTCTATGGCGAGATAGACTCTTTGACTCGGCTACCATATGTCCGTCGAATAAATTCATAAGAGCGAGTGACATGATATGGGGCTCTGCCGAATTTCTTCCCAGCTTTCCCTATGGTTTGCGTAATCAGCTAACGTTCCATATTCGAGGGAGGTGTGCGTATAATATCAGCCAGGGGAACTGAAGCTGAGCTGTCGGGAACTCGGTGATACATGGCCGGTCATTTGGACATTGGGGTTACACGAGCTGAAAAATATATGCCGAAGAGGATCACGAAATCGTACTTCAGTTTTTTAACCTAGCACGCTTACGCTTTGCCAATACACGCGGTTTTAATGCCTAGCAAGCCACGGCCTAAACATGGCTTGGGGTCAACATTACCCTCCTCGTCTTCCGGCCTTGACTATGTGAAACCTTTTGCTCTTATGAGGTGGCAATCGTATTTATGTCCAGAAAAAGTATGGCATAATCGCGTGCTCTATAATTAACCAAGGTATCTTATCGCCTTAGACTTCGTAGTGTAACAAGCTCCTTAGCTCCGTAAATTATGCCACGATCCTCTGCACTTATTTATCACCTTTCCATTAGGGGCTATACCATGAATACGACCTATGTAGAACACATATACGTGGAGTGAGTCAGAGTCGTCGTAAGGGGAAAGCCCTGCCATGTTGCATTCTAATTTGAGAACAGGGCTGAATCCTTGCCGTTGGTCTACGGAAATAGTCAGAGCTCTCCGGGCTATGGGCTACATATGAGACTACCGATGGTGAGCTGAGGTGGGCTGAGAGGATTCTCAGGCTTGAGGGAGAACAGTCGCAGATGGATCCGTGCCCCAACAAGACGCCCGAGCAAGGACGATGAATAGGGGCTGGTGGCAGAGCTGACCTGGGTGGCTCGAATGAGGAAAAGATACAACACGATCGCGCTGCGATAGAGTATCCGAACAAGTACATAACATGGAATACGGACTGATAGTAGAGCCGACTTGGTTAGCTCTAGTAGGGTAAGAGATACTGGGACCGCACCGATCCAGGATACTTATAAAGCTGCGGGCTTACCAGTATGTGATCATGATGCCGCAACTGGGCTTGATATCGACTAGACGTTTAATCATATCGAGTTCTTTCTTCGCCAACACTTTCAACATGCGATTATCTGTGGTTTTAAGAGCGTGGCTCTATTCTGCGGCGGCTACGGCACTCCCAGCAGATACATACTCTGTATTCACCAATTCGAGCAACCACTGGAATGCAAAGACTGCAATAAACTTCCCTAATTCCACTGCCTTTGCCAACGCAACGACACGTTGGAATAGTTTCGATGGGCCCACCTACGACATTTCTATCACCCCAGGAAGCGAGGCCGATGTTGCGAAAGCTGTACGTGATATCAAAAAAATTATTCTCCTTGGGGACCAAGATTCTAACACGATAAGCATTAGGTGACGATTGCGAGATCCATCAACCTCCCTCTGCTGGGCACCGGCGGACGACATGCTGTGAGCATTACGCTGCACGAAATGAACGAGGGTTTGGGAATCGACTTGAGCGCGCTCAACAGCGTCAGCGTCGACGCCAAAGCTGGCACCCTAACAGTTGGCGGAGGAACAAGATTTCGTGATATCTATGACGCTGTATACGATGCAGGATATGAAATGCGTTGGTCTTCCCTCGAACTGTGAAATTTGAGGACTCGAAGCTGAGGTGTCTGTAGCGGTTGGGTCCTGTGCGTGCCCTGGCGTGGTGGGCGCCAGCGTGGGTGCTGGCGTTGGCCGATATCAGGGGCTCCACGGGTTAATTATCGACAGCCTCTTGTCTGTCCGGCTAGTGACAGCCGAAGGAAACGTAATCGATGCTTCAGAGGACACCAACTCCGACTTGTTCTGGGCCATTCGCGGTGCCGGTGCTAACTTCGGAATCATCACTTCGGCTACTTACAGGCTTCACCCGAAGACCAATGGCGGGCAGGTGGTGAATGCGGACTTTACATTTCCGGCGTCATCGAACGGCTCGTATTTTGATATGATCGAGTCCCTCCAAGCTGATATGCCCGCTGAGCTTGCTACAATAACCATCATAGAGTATAATGGCACTTCGGGCGAGGTATGTGCGACTTGTTAAAGGCGTTATGTATGTGGTCTCACCCTATGCATAGGCACAACTTCTTGCGAACTGGGTCTATATTGGCCCCGAGGACGAGGCAAACAAATACATCAAGCCTCTCTTGGACCTGAACCCCATCAACTCGTCCATCAGCGTGATTCCGTACAACAACCTTGTCAATACCGCAGCATGGGGCCTCGGTGTAGAGATATGCGCTACCGTTCACATCAATGGATACGGGGTCAATTATCGCAAACTGGATTCTCCCACGTACCAGACGGTATTCCAGAGAATGAGCGACTTCTTCGCGCGATACCCCGACGGCCGCAGCAGTAGCATCGAGATGGAAGTTTTCGCCCCTCAGGCTGTTGAAGCTTTAGCCTCCAATGCCACGGCCTATCCCTGGCGTGATAGCCGGGGCTATGCGTACGTTCACCCGAGCTCTACCCTTTGCTACTAAACGGTGGTTTCTAACCTCTTGAACAGATTAATCTCGTTCGGCTTCAACTCGACTGAGACACAGCAGGCAGGGGAAGAGGCGGCAGAGGCAGTACGATCTGACTTTGTGAAGACGTCTGGATACGACGGTCTAGCCGTGTATGTCAGCTACGGGCACGGAGATGAGACTCTGGAACAGCTGTTTGGGAGCAACCTGCCGCGACTGACTCAATTGAAGAATGAATGGGACCCGGATAACGTTTTCCGCTTTTACCACGCGTTGCCCACGGGCAATTCGACCGCTTGAGATCATGCACAAAGACAAAGTATAGTATCTCAGATCACCCTCCGCGGTTTACCCATGTTCGTAGGAGATAGGATACTTATGCCCTTGCAGGGTAGCGTATAGAAGGCTAGTCTACATACTGATGATGATTTTGGGATCTTCGATTTTGATAACCAAGCTAGACTACTTAGAAAGACAAGCAATTGAATTGCCCTCAACGGTGACTTCACACCTTATAGTGATATCAAATGTGATGAATACGCATCATATTACCATCTGTGCACTATAGTTACTATTGACATCTATTGAGCTCCAGGGTTGAATCAAAACGCCTTATATTCTACCGTACTCAACTACTTAAGACAAGCAAGAATCGCTAGGGGAACCACCGAGTCTATCAATCGCGGCATATCCTTGAATGAGCAGAGTACTCTTATTGCTGCATTGCTCACACTGGCATATCAAAGAGACGAAGCTTATTAGCGTCGGGAACGCCACTGATACGTCGCAAACGAATACTGTGACGAGCGCTGCACCTGGGAACGGACTTGCATTTGGCGCAACTCGTTTTACTTAATTGCCTTACTGCGGAATTTGTACGGGACGTCGGGGTTGACGCGTTCCCGAATGCGAGGTGCATCCCCGAGTTACCGTGGACATCGCCGACGGTAGCGCATTGCCGATTACTAATTACATAATACTGTTGTGTCGACTCCAGAATCGATAATTGAACAGCGTCAATGGGGACATTATATGTCGATTGGGAATGATGGGAGCCGGCAGGCTGGTTGGATTAGACTTATAACTCATGCCGGCAGTTAGCTTGTTAGGTACTTAGGTATGTACACGCACGTAGTGAGGTAGGTAGTCGGTTTTATGCTCTGTTATCACCGACCCATTGCATGAAAGTGGTACGGTACATACCGCGTACCCCTCGTTGTGGCCAAGGAGGCCTGTGCCGTATGCAGTGATGATCTGATCTATCCCTTGTATTCAGGATCTGTCGTCCTGTTCCGTGATGAGCAACGGGAGCAGTTATAGTAGCACTCTGTTTCCCGATTCATCGCCATCATCATCATTGTCATCATGGCCACTACCATCACAGAGCACGACGTCATTTATGCCGGCGGCGACAAGAAGATTCACTACCTAGCGGTCGGTCCCACCGACGGACCCCTCATCCTCTTCCTCCATGGCTTCGTCGGTACGGGGATCACCTGGAAGGCTCAGATCGATGCCTTCGCAGGCCTAGGATTCCGTGCCGTCGCCCCTGACATGCCTGGGTATGGCAGGTCGACTGCTCGCCGCGTGGCCGACGACTACTGTCAGGAGGCCCTCGTGGAGGGTATGATGGCTCTGCTGGCGGATAATGGCCGCCCCGCTGCTATATGGGTAGGCCACGACTGGGGCGCGGGTGTGACGTCCTCGGTTGCGACGCAGCACCCGGAGGCCGTCACCGCCCTCGTTAATCTAGTCGTGCCCTTCCGCACCATCGAACGAGGCTGGGACGGATTCAAACCACTTATAGACCGCACGTTATACCCGGCGGACGAGTTCGAGTTCGGGCAGTGGGATTACATGAAAAACTTCGAGGAGAACTTTGAGCGGACCGTCGAGTGGTTCGACAGCGATATCGCCGGAATCTGCAAGGCCTTTCAGCAGAGGCCGGCCGGGCCGCCAGTCAGCCGCTTTGCAACCGGCTTGGCGACAGTGCGCAGGGACGGTGGATGGATGGGCGGAGCACCGAAACCCCCAGGGGTTGACGCGACGGGACCCCCGATGCTCCCGCCGGAGGTCTACAACTCGTTCGCCGGAGACATGCAGAGGACGGGGTACTGGCAGGGAGCAGCTTACTATCTGCACCACAAGCGCAACGCCGAGTACAACGGGAAGGCACCGAGCGAAGGGAAGTTAACGCAGCCCGTGCTTTTCATCCACGGCGCGTGGGATTTGGTGTGCGAGACTAAGACGTCGAGGCTTGCGGACCCGATGCGGCAGAATTGCAGCAACTTGACTGAGGTAACTATTGAAGCAGGCCATTTCCTACATTACGAAAAGCCGACAGAGGTGAACGCCGCTTTGTCTAATTTCATCAAGGAGAAGCTACCGAGCGAGTGGCCGGGACTTTAGGATAACGAGTATACTAAGAGGAAATAAATATTTATAGTGTTACGAGTTCTATTGTTAAACCACTGGTCTTATGATAGACGGTAGAATTGGTACATTAAATGCCCTGTAGTTCATGGCTACGCTTAGTAGACAACAGACGAGTTGAAAAGATATGATCTCCTATGCGGGGCTTGGTGTATGTGACTGTAATTATCAGGAACGAGTCTAATCCTTGAGAATAGTCATGTAGAAACACCTGAAAAGTCGGGTAGCTTTTCAGCGCAAACCAGTTCCATTGAATCATTAGCCATGCTCTCGGTTTGTAAAATAGCTCTGATCCGGCGCAGGAATGTTAGCATTCAATCTCCCTCTCGTCACCCGGGTGAACTGATAGTCAACTATTTTAGGGGCAGCGCTGCTTTTTCTATGAAATTAAGATAACTCATCATTTAGGTCATGTAAGTGTACTATGAGCTAGAATTGAGATACATGTGATGTTCGATTCAATTGTTTGTCGCTTTTATCGGAGCAACAGCACATTTTTGTTTTATCAGCAAAAGCGAACACTAATATGGCTTACTTTTCACTGTTTAGCGAGTGTTGTTTAATTCTATCGCAACATAACTCTCTAGAGAATTTAGATGAATGCTTGGATCCAGATCTATCGTCTGCTGTCCTGCGCCTTCTCCAGCTCACCCAACGCCATTCTCATCAAGGTCTCTAGGGTACACGTTTTACCCAACAACGTAGACAGCGGGACCTCTGTCTTCAGGCTTTGGTAAAGCCACACTCTAAACTCAGCACCGATCATGCTATCCATTCCGTATTTGGATAGGGGTTTCTTGACGTCTACATCCTCGTACTTCATCAGGACCAAGTTTCCGAAGCGCCGCCGGATGTGGTCCAACACGGCCTGGGCTAGCGTCTGGCCGCCCTCGAGGGCCTTGACCACCTCGGCTGGCAAATTCCCATCTTGGGTATTCCCAGGTCTATTGCTGTCTTCGGCACCCAAGGCAGTAGCCAGAAGACCGGCGCGGGAGTCCTCTAGTACGGGGTGATTTCCCTCGAACCCTCTCTTCCGTAGCTCCTTGAGGCCAGAGGCCTCCAGACCGGTCAACATATGTGCCGCCGCCATCTTGTCATAGGCATGGTGGATGCCCATTTTAGAGCCGGTGGTGGACAGAGCGATATCGACAATCTGTAGGAGCTCGTCGGCGTCGATGGGCTGGATACCCTTGCGGAGGAGGAGGGCCTCGATCTCCGGATTATCATGCAGGTATCCAACCTCCGATATCATTCCGAGGCCAATAGAGACACCAGGAACCCCCTTGCTACGCAGGTAGCGGGCAAATATGTCAAGAAAGTGGTTGCCGGCACAGTAGTTCGATTCGGTGGCCGTTCCGACGCTGCCGGAGACTGACGACGTCATCAAGAAGAAGTCGAGCTGCGAGCATTGGTCGTGAGACCGTATTGCATTATATAGATTCCATGTTCCCTTGACTTTGGGGTCAATGCCGGTATGCCAGTAGCGGTTGGGCATCTCAGCGAATATCGCTTCGTTGAGCCCCATGGCAGCTTGTACGACGCCGCCAATGCTGCCGTCCATAACCAAAGCGGCAGTCACAACGGCTTCGACATCGGTCGCGTTACACACGTCTCCCGTCACGATGGAGCACTCGGCGCCCAACGCCTCGAGGTCTTGTATCAGGTTCCGCGCCGCCACCTTTTGAATGCCGGATCGGCCCAAGAACGCAAACTTCCTGGCGCCACGACTCACCATCCAGCGCGACAGAGTGCGTCCGAGCCCACCTAAACAGCCAATCATCACGTAGCTCTTGTCCTTGTGGAAGCGGGTGTAATGCTTCACTTTCTGGACCCTGATTTCAGAGCGGCTATTCTCAAGGTTGATGGCGATTTTGCCTATCCGGCTTCGAAGTGCAAAGTGACGGAAGGCCTGAGTGGCCTCAGAGACGTCAAAGACCTTCAGGGGCTCGAAGGCGGCAATTTTGCCTGAGCGATACAGAGACATGACCTCGGTGAGTAGATTGTTCCAGAGCGCATGATACTGTTCATTATCCGTGTTATAGAGCCCGCTGAGGTCAAAGGCCGTGAAAGTCGTGTTCCTCAGAAACTGGTCCATCTCTAGGCGGCCGGCAGTGGACAGGTCCATTTTCCCGATCTCGACGAAGCGGCCGAAGTCAGCAGCGCATCTCCAAGTGGCATGAAGCTGATCCCCCGTAAGAGAGTTGAGGATGACATCGACACCGCGCCCCGAGGTCGCACTGAGGACTCCTTCGAGGAAGGATGTGTCACGCGAGCTGAAAATATTGGAGGGCCTGATACCAAATTTCTCTGTTAGATATTTCTTCTTCTCTTCTGTGGACACTGTAGTATAGACCTATTTCACCTCACGCTATTAGTATGTCTACTGAGATATGAAAAGGGATACTGAGATTTGTCATACTTGAGCACCAGCTGCTAGGGCTAGTTGGATTGTTGCGATACCGATGCCTCCAGCTCCAGAGTGAATTAATATAGTCTCTCCCGCCTGGATCCTGGCGCGGTGGTGTAACGCGTAGATAGCTGTGGAGTAAACCAAGGGTAGTGTTGCGCATACGT
Source organism: Whalleya microplaca (assembly GCA_022497155.1). Taxonomy (NCBI): domain Eukaryota; kingdom Fungi; phylum Ascomycota; class Sordariomycetes; order Xylariales; family Xylariaceae; genus Whalleya; species Whalleya microplaca. The sequence goes on along the minus strand of MU385715.1, from coordinate 1,133,168 downwards.
CGAAGCTCTCCGTCTCCGTCAGCTTGTGGCAAGCCCATTCCGGTAAATTCTGATACGTTTGGAAGTGTGTAGGGGCCATGGCGACTACACGGTCACCTACAGCAAAGCCAGTCACGGCAGATCCGATTTGTTCAATAGTTCCAGCGCACTCGAGCTGGCAGGTGCCATTAGGTGTGTCAACTCTTCCTGCTAATACGTAGTAGTCCTTCGCATTAACTCCGATCGATGCAACTTTAATACGTATATCCGAAGATGAAAGAGACAATGACGTTTCTTGCTGCTTGAAGAAGACTGTATCAAATTGATTAGGTCGCTCGATAGAGAGTCGTACATCCTTAGCGTCGGCCAAACTTAGGGTTGAAGGTTCAAGGCCCTGTTTATTGCGGAAAGCTGCGTTAATCTCGTCATCAGGTGCAAAACGACTGACGTGAACAACTCCCTGATTCTGGACGAACTCCATGTCCGGCCTTTGGCTACATTGGGCCAGAAGCGCAATTAAATGCTGAACAGTGCCGTGCACGTCCGTCTCTGCATCGTCGATGTCATATGTGTAGAACTTGAGTGAAGGTTGCTCCATTCCCACAGCCCTAGCCAGGCCGGAAACTAGGGCGAAGTCAGGCTTGTCTCCCTGCAGGATGTTTCCGTTGGTGACCCAGACCAAGGACGCTGCTCTATCCGTCAATAGCTTTACTCCCCGCATATCCTGATCAGATATTGTGCTGAGGAGAGGAGTTGATAACTCGCAGAGGTTGAATACAGTAGTTCCTAGAGGAACATGCTCAGCATTGAGGTAGGATAGCGTAGTACGCATAACCCAGTAACCCTGGATTCCTCGGAGAGCATCAGCTAGTGCTGAGCCAAGTGTTGATTTTGTCCGCTCGACAATCAAAAACCGGTGCTTCTGTAAAGCCTCAATCTTTGACTTTGGCTTATGCTGCGCGATTATGAGGGACGCTAGACCATGGCCTACTGAGCAGCTAAGACAAGACAGGCCGTCTAACACAGCCGAGTACCTCATATTATCCGGGCAGAGTGCGATAATAACTGCTCCCTCGGCCATCAAATCTCTGATTTCGAGTACGCTGTCTTCCAACCAAGGAATTGATCCCAGAATCAACACCAGGTCAAAGCCTTTCTTTTCCAGAGTTAAAGCTGTTGCGTGATGTTGACCAGTCTTTAGATCAATTGGACCTCCTAGGAGAGAACCGTCTTTTTCAAAAGCAGCAGTGCTATAAGATGAAAAGCGCTTAAAGTCGCTCTGGTAAGACAAGAGGTCTAATATGGCTAAGGTCAAGTCTTGTGATACATTCCCAATTTCGAGAATGCGTGCTCGTGGGTTCTTGTGCACGAGAAGGTCAATCATACCTCCAAATTTGATCAGAGATTGATCCGGAACAGGAGAGTTGGCTTCACTGGCAACTTCCTGCATGAATCTTTCCGCAGCCTGATAAGACATGAAGCCCAGACCGTGAACATCCGGTTTCCAAAGGCTACGAAGAACGGGATGACGCTTATTCTCATCGCTGAGCTGCCATGTCGCGGCTTGGTAAGGTGTTAACTTGACCTGGTTAAGCTGTACAATCACTCTACCACTTGCTTCCGTAAATTCAATCCCTGCCTCGATAGGCCCAAAGCCGGTACTCCGTACAAGAGTATTCATCTTACACGGCGTACCAGATGAGACTGTTGCCGTGTTGATAGTCGCCGATGCCAGCCTAGTAGGTACCAGAGCTCGAAGGTTCTTAGGCGTACCGTTTGCCGCCGCAACAACTGCTAACTGCATCAGACCGTCGAGCGTGATGGGGTGCACAGGATATACAGTGTACGGATCACCAGCCTTCTTAAGCAGAGGCGCTCTCGCACCGCAGAATGAAGCCATTTTCATTCGTGGGGTTTCAAAGTGGGTGATAGTCTGGAAAGCCGGCCCATAATTGAGCCCCTGATAGACAAACTTTTCATACCACGTACGCTTTGCTGTGGGCTCCAAGGAGTCCTCCGGAGCCTGGTAACTAGGAACTAACATAGTTCGTCTTTGTTCGATAGCAATGGAACCTATGGCATGCGAGATAGATGAATCGCCGGAAAACGTAGAAATGGTAAAGTCCCACCACGTAGTCGAGTCGGTCGTGTTTGTGAGAGCAGATTTACGAAGACATGTAAAAATCTCTGTTTTTGAAGAATGGTCGGTCGGCAAAGCTAACGCGTTTTTAATATTGACATTAGAGAAGTGAAATGACGGCTTAGTTTCTCTGTCGACGACGGTCGTTTGCATAATGGCTTCCATAGACATAGCAAGGTAAGCGGCTCCGGGGAAAACGATAGTCTCGCCGAGCTTGTGATCTTTTAACCAAGGGACATCATTTGTTTTAAGAACGTTACGAAACACAAATTCTCTACCGTTTCCACCAGGAATTAGAGATCCCAGGAGCTCATGGCGAGGGTTCTTCCGTTGGCGATATTCAATGCTAGTTCGGCATTCGTTCCAGAGCGTGTTCTCATAAGTGAAATGGTACGGGGGGAGATCTGTCAAAACTCGGTACGGTATTTGTGAATACTTAAATGGGACTTGTAACCCATTAACTTTAAACCAATTAATGTCAGATCCCTGAAGCCATAGTGAGCCGGCGAACCTCAAGGCACTTTCGAGTGTGTTCGTATTTCGTTTAATAGGGGCCGAGTACCGTGCCTGAGATCCAGAAACACCGCACTTTGCAAGGGTTTGTTTTATGGGAAGCTCAAGAGACGAATGCGGCCCCAGCTCGATGAAGCAGTGATCGGATGATTTCTGGATATACTCAATAGCCGGGCCGAAGCGCACTTGGTTTTCAAGATTGCTTCGCCAGTAACATCCAGTGAAGCCCGAGGACATAGTGGATCCTGTTACTGATGACACGAACGTCGCTCGCTTATGTAACTGCAATGAAGGCCCCAAAGTTGGTAGGACGTGATCAAGTAGAGTCTGATATTGCTCCCCAATAGCTAACATGTGGTGAGAATGATAGGCTTGGCCACCAGTCTTCAATTTTCTGGCAAAAACACCCTTTTCCTGAAGCGTTTGGAGCATCTTATCTAGTGCGAAATTATCGCCCGATATAGTCACGCTCTCGGGAGAGTTAACACATGCAACTTTAAGTTGCTCTTCCAGCCCATTTCGGGAAATTTCGTCGCGTGCAGTTGACTCAGACAAGCCTGCGGCCATCATTGAACCATCTTGTCTAGTCTTAGAAACAAGATGACCACGGTAGTAAGCGATAACAATAGCTTCAGCCACAGAGATGTGCCCAGATGCGAAAGCTGCTGCAATCTCTCCGGAGGAGTGACCAACTGTCACATCAGGGGCAATGTCCCAGGATGCTAATAGTTGTACGAGGGCCACTTGAATCGCCGTACAACATGTTTGCGATCTTTCTGGTATGTGGATGAGCTCCGGGCTCTCCGTGTTTAGGATAGCATCCTGCAAGGACCACGTTGGCGCGTCAGGAATAATCTTCAATATCGAATCCATCTCGGCCACCGCGTGACGAAACACAGGGAATTCGGCAAAGAGTTCGGCACCCATTCCGGGCCATTGAGATCCTTGTCCTGTGAATACAAAGGCATTCGGAGCAAGAATATCGCTTGAAGGTGGCGCAGTCGCAGTAATGAGGGACTGGGAGCTGAAAAGATCTGAGATCTTGTCTCCACGAGCAGCAACTAGGAATCCTCTCACGGGAAAGTGGGTACGCCTCGAGCCTAGAGTATACGCAAGATCTAGAATATCAATGTCGCCAAAATCGAAGTTGGCAAAGTCGATAAGGCGGGCCTCTAAGGACGGCACAGATGCTGCCGACAGAACTAGCACGATGTGAGACTGACTGGCTACAAGGTGGTCGCATTCATCATCTAAGAAGTTGTTCGAGACTCTGGAAAACTCCTCGAGAACAACATGTGCATTTGCACCGCCGTATCCAAATGAGTTGATGCCTACATAAACCAAGCTATTAGCTATCTGGCTGCTCTTTTGCCTATGATTATGGATACTGACCGACGCGTCGCAATTGAGCTGGTGCATCCGGCCAGACGGTCAACTCAGTCGGAATAGCAATATTGTGCTCGTTGAGCTGGAGCTTGGGATTTGGGTGCCTTAGACCGTGCGTCGGCGGAATCAGGCCTCTTTCAAGGGCCATGGTCGCTTTGATAATGCTTGAGATTCCGCTCGCAGCCTCGGAGTGTCCTACATTGCTCTTTACCGCGCTGATGAATAGAGGTTTCTTCTTGCCTGTACGTTGAAAGACTCGGGACAGAGCCTCGACCTCGATGGCATCTCCGACCTTGGTGCCTGTACCGTGGCATTCAATGTAAGTGATGTCGTCTGGGTGGAGGCCTGCTCTGGCCATGGCTTTCCGAATTACCTTCTCTTGACCGTCGGCACTAGGGAGGCTTATTCCAGAAGTGTGACCATTACTGGATAAATTACATGAGATTTGGTCAGTCCGATGCCCAATATCTCCAATAGAGTTTTGTATGCAAGTACTTACGCGTTGATAGCACTGCCTCGAATCACGCTACGAATCGGGTCACCGTCGGCAATAGCATCACGTAGTCTCTTAACGTATAACGCGCCAACTCCGTCAGCTCGACCATAACCGTCTGCCGCGATATCAAATGTGTGACACGTGGACGTCGCAGAGAGGACGCCGGCTTTCATAGTGGCGATATGTTGCTCGGCAGATTGAACCAGGTTGGCACCGGCAACAATAGCAGCATCACACTCATAGCTCTCCAAAGCCGCGCAGGCAATATGAAGACAGTATAGCGAGGATGAGCAGGCCGTATCAAGAACTAGACTATATGAAGCATTAGCATTTACTATTATAACAACGCCGAAACGAAACACTTAGGGTGGACTAAGTTTACCTGGGACCCAAAAGGTTAAAAACATGACTAATTCTGTTCGCTAGGATCGTTGTGCCGAGACCTGTCCCAGAGTAATGGTGCAAACTAAGTTTCATATTAGCTAGAGATGTATTATCGTAAGAAGCCCTGTACATACTAGTCCGAGTCTCTCAGCTGCATCACTTGAAAGTCCACAGTGAAGTTACCCACATAGCAACCGGTGTTCGACCCAGAAGCCTTGTTAAGGGCAACGCCCGCATTCTCCAGACACTCAAACACCACTTCAAGTAACTTCCGTTGTTGCGGGTCCATATAGGTTGCCTCAAGGTTGTTAATCCCGAAAAAGTTATTATCGAATTGGCGAATATCTTCTTGTAGGAAGTAACCACCCTTCATAGCCATACTGCCGGGGCGCTCATTGCCTTGTGGATGATAAAAGCCGTCAACATTGAATCGAGAATCGGGAATATCGCATTGGGCAGATTTGCCGTGGGAGATAAGGTCCCAAAGCCCACGTGGAGAGGTTGAGTTTCCAGGTAGACGACAAGCTGAGAGGTGGTCAGCCTACTGATACGCCGTAGTGGAAAGCAAGGCCCTTACCCATGCCACATATCGCTATTGGCTCCGTATAGCGAGACTTATAGGGAGGCAAAGCCGGGCTGGACGAACCCTCGCTCGGATCTTGTGATATCATCATAGGTGCCATGATGAGGATGGCGTGTTCAAGACTCCCAGTAAGCTAGCATCAGAACTAACATCATACCGGTAGCTTAAAATTGAAGATGTACGGCAGCGCTGAGTTATTATAGTTGGGTCTATTGTTGGTATTGTGGTTGCACTGGCTCATCACAACTACCCAACTCGATTAGTTGGCGTAAGAACGCTCGAACACACCGAGGACGTGTGGAGAACACATGGCCGATGTAAGTCTATGTGCTCGTGGAACCTTCTCCGGAAGAATATAAAGCCCAACTATGGATATCGAACAGCAAAACCGTGCCTGGGAGGCCGTCAGGAGCTGATCACTAACAGGAACTGAGGGGTGGTCCTTCTGAGATGGCTCTTCCAGGGTGAATAGGCTGGTAGCCGACATAGCATCGGGGAGTGTCATGCCTAGATGCAGGAGAATTAAATCACCGACAAGGTTCAGTACTTAGAGTTGGCTCAGGTTTTGGTGTTCTATGGATGTCAAACCTCGGGTTCTGACTATGCATAATCTTCATCCATCTGCTTGCCCGTTTACCGAGATCCCCGTTCGGAGATCAGACCGGCTCGACCGCATAATCGATGCAAGAATCAGCTTAGTGCGTAGACACTCCGAGAGAAATCAAGTCTGCCACCTAGGTCATCAGTTCTATCTTCCAGATCTGGCTGATTTAGACTTACCCTCACGCTAACAAATTATTCTTTGGCATAGCAACTTCTATCGTTGCATGGAGCAGCATCCTCTAGTAATCCTACATCAATCAAAGAGTTCTCTTCTGTCGCACGAGGCCTCTTAGGGAAACATGGAAGAGTCTCACCATCGTTCAGTCCTGATTACTGGGTACGGCCTTTCCCGTTGCCTTTTTATAGTATCACGAAGACTCACGACATACTTAGATGTGGCCAGGGTGGAATTGGACATGCTTTGTGTCTTGAATTTGGACGTCATGGTATGGCCATGTGAATATTGCTCGAATGCTATCCATAAACTAATACCGAAAGGCTATACGGTCTTTGCAACATTGCTGCCACATGAATCACGAGATCACTTGACAGATTCCGGAGTCCAGGCATTCTCGGCCGACGTGACTAATGATAGTGATGTAAACAATTTGCACGAGGCCATCACGGCCATCACGCATGGTCGTCTTGATATACTGGTCAATTGCGCGTAGGTGACCATCCTCCTTTCAGTCTAACGCTGCTGACAATTGTGCGCTATCTCTTCTAGAGGAATCTGTTAGTATCACTTTCTCAACATTCCACTATATTCTAAATGACTAGGTTATACAATGACTGCCGTAGACACCGACGTCAAGGAAGTAGAAAGGATGTTTGCAGTGAACGTCTTCGGGCCTATGAGGATGGTTCATAGATTCCATCCACTCCTCATCCAGGCCCAAGGTAAAGTTGTCAATATTGGTAGCGTTGGCGGTATCGTGCCGTATGTCTACGGATGTAGGTGGCTTGTTTTTTCTTTGCTGGTTCATACTCTAAATGCCGAACAGCTAGCTACAACGCATCTAAGGCAGCATTACATCACTGGGGCGATACTTTGAGAGTAGAGATGAAGCCACTTGGGTATGTCACATGCTTATGCAACGCTGACTGTTCTGACTGTGGCATACATTGCAGTGTAGGTGTTATCAACATCATTTCTGGCGAAGTATCTACAAACATTTTGAAACGGGACAATAGCCGAAAACTTCCGGAGACATCAGTTTATCGCCCTTTAGAGAAGCAGTTCGCGGACCATGTCAAGAGGACTCCTCGTAAGCCCCAATATCAACGTACAGATGCGTGTCACCTCGCCTAGTACTAACAACAAACTAGATACGACATCTCCTCAGGACTATGCTCGGACAGTTGTGGCCGAAGTCGTGAGAAGTCATCCGAGAGCTTGGTTTTGGACTGGCGCTGCATCCTCCTTTGTCAGATATTGTGATATGTTTCTGCCCCGAACTTTCTGGGTAAGAATCTTTTAGACCAGCATACAACATGAAACGATTCGACTGCTGACAAGATGTATTTCAGGACTGGCTGTTTACTAGAAGCTTTAATTTAACCCTTCTGAAGACTACTTAAGCACCAAGTACTTTGGAAGCTAGATTGGCACTATTTAGAGAATATGACTTGATGCTTCCAATCTTTCTAGCTTTAACTTATGTATTAAAACTTCTCCTTATTATATATTCATGTGATTTTTATAGTGTAGAGTGGCCAAAGGTAGCTAACTCCTATTTATTTTCACGATGCCAGCGATCGCATTAAGTCGATTAAATTAAATTCTCAATCAATTTTTTCCTTTTTTAAAGTGGTTAATTTTCAATGATATATAACAAAAATAATTAATATTATAAAGCGCTTGTTATATATAAAAAGCTAATATTAAATAAGATGTGTAACCACAGATATTTTAATTATCTTAAGTAGGCTTGCTAAAAAGTCATTGTGTCAGGGGGGGAGGGGGTTCCAAAGGTAGAAGGTATACGCTACCATTTTTCTATACTTTCAAAAGTAATTCAAGAAGGAACATTGATTTTAAGTGAGTTAAGAAAGTCAAATATAGCTTGTCACTTCGTAAGCTGGTCATCGCTCACAAAGCTGATAGTGCCCAAATCCCAGTGTTGTGCTCCCTGAGTTGATAGAAGACTCTTTTCGAGCATCCTTATATTTGACCTCACTCGTACAGTTCCATGTATATTCCAGCTTGCCGTCTGTCCCGAGATGGGCCTTTAGTCGGGCCAACTACTGCATTCGGATGTCATCATGTGACACTCGACTCTCTTATTTCAACATCATGGTGGCATATATTAAGGGATCAGCGAATCTCAAATCGCCCGAGCCTGTATTCTCAAGCCCTTGGTAACATTTCTTTAATCATATTACCACCTGTTCTGTACCAATTGACCTTCTTTGTGAGACATTACCCTTTGCCCCATCAGTATCCTTGGTCAAATAGCTGTCTTTCAACGTTTCTGCCTTTTGCATTAACCATATATGTATACACTGACAGGTCATCATGTGTGCTGAGTTGCCACTATCTTGCGCGCTTTTCAGGAGACTCACCGCCACACCGAGTTTCTTGATGACCCGTTGGAGTTTCCGAAGCTGAATGAGCCACATGTGCTGCTGTAATTCAGCCTCCTCATCAGGCTCTATTTGTAGTACTCCCCAGGATAGCCTGGGCACCATGTTGCCTGATGGCGAGTCGCCAGAGCCGTCTGAGGTATTTAAGCGAGGGTGACCTGACAATGGATTTGCCCTTATCATAAATATCTCAAATCCCTCAATGATGCGTCCTATCAAAGTGCTAGTAGTCACTAGGACGTATATGTCAGAGATATATCTTGAAAGGGATGGCTTTGTGGGAGCTAAGACATGCATGGACTGATGTCGACGCCAGGTAGTGGAACAAGAAAGCGAGAAGAAAGAAGGGCTTGCTCCTACTGATAGACATCTCATCCCGTGAGGTGCAAGTACAGCTTATACACTCCTCCGAAATCTGAATAGCTTGTTTTAATTGTGCAAACGAGACATCCAGACCACCGACTTCATCTTCCAACTGAAAAGGCAGTGAGAGCAGCTGCCTGACTACGAGCGTGTTGCAGTTGCATGAATTACTTGCAGAGCCCTGCGGCTCGTTGCTTGTCCTGGGGCTGAGAAAGCCGCCGTGACTGCCACCTGCTTCTGTGTAAGAAGAGCTCGAACCTGGCGGTGGCAAATATTGGGTAAGTAAATCACTTGTTGCCGTTGAAGCGTCAGCAAGTAGATCGAATGCTGGCTCAAAGCTGTTGATAAGGTCAGATGAGCCAGAGTCGGCCAATAGCCGGACGTACATATCGAAATTTGGCATCAAATCGATGGCTGAGGATGCAACAGTTAGACTTTGTGTCGTGGACACATCGTCCGGGGTAGCCGGCTGGTTTTGTAAACTCGTTTTAGTGAGCCCAAGACCGCCGACGACCGATGTACTAGGGGCGATAGTGGCCCTTTCCGTGGCCGGCGTTGAAATTGAACCACCAGATGTATCGGACGGCCTGCGGAGGAGGATTGGGTCGATATTCCTGGAGACAAAGTTCTCCGATGTTGTTCCTGAGGTGCCTATTCGTGGGGCGGACTTGTGACTGCGTCTTGATAAACCGTACACACAAGGCACACCTTGCCTTGCACATCGTCCACATTGTGGTTTCGTTTGGCTACATCGTACCTTGGACTCGTTGCAAGCATCACAGGCCGCTCGTAGTTTGGCAACCTTGCCATCCTGTAATACCATCATCGTAAATAAAAATCAAAAAGGATACGATGTCTTAGAGGGAACTAATGATCCTAGTTTATCTAAACCACGCTCTAGTTCCTTTTACTGCGTTGGTGTTTCGTGGTGTCGACAATCCGTATGCTATCAACTCCTAGATATTACACAAAGAAGACACCGACTTCCTTTATTTTTCATTTTTTACTTTTTAGGAAATTTAGGACGTGGTACATGATGTGCATGATTCAGCTATGAACCCAATAAGGTACCTTTGCGGCGCAGCTAGAGATAGCATTGTCGCACTGTTAGATAGAATGGTCACCGCAGAGCTGGTTATGGACATTGAACTCTACGAGTCTATTCGATATTGTTATACATAAGTGGCTTAAATCTCAACCCATTCCCCCTCTCCCAAACCTATGACGATGAATAATGTACATGTTTTCATGTAACGAGCACTGAATAAAGTCTGGCTGATGTGCATTTTGTAGTAATAGTCTATTTCTTTTCTCTTATATGTACCTATTTTGCTAATAGTTGACACGGCCTTATGCTGCATATAGCTTCGTGTTAAAATCATCCTGTCCAGTCGAATTTCACTGTGCTTATACTGCGTATTCCTTCCTCTGCACCGCAGCTGCATTTTACTGGTCTCCCATCACCGTCATTAAATCTTGCATATACCACGCATTCGCTGAATGTTGATTGACTGTTGTAACCTATAGTAGGATTAAGCAAAAGGGGTTCGTGAGAAAACCTTAATGATTGTGGATGGTGACAATGATGGATTCACACGTTACACAAAGCCGACGCTGGCGTTTTATGACCTATTAGAGTAGCAGTTTACTGAGACAATCACAGCGCATTGGCATAAGACCTACATGCATCCGACGATCCTGCAATCACCATTTTCGGACCTCATTGGACCCCCCCGTCCCCGAAAGCGCCTCCTGAAGATTATGTGCCCGAGGGAATATGACGCTAATCCTACTGCATGTCAGAGTGTAGCGAAGCCCGTTTGTATCAGGGTATGAGACATATCATCGTAGAGTGGTCGGTGGTTTAGTTCTCGGAGTTTTACTGCTGACTGCGCCATGATGCATGATGTAGGCCTCAGCAATCTTCGAAGTATCATCACCGACTAATCTGGATGACGCCCATGACAGTTTGAGGACTGAAAGTAATCGAAGCTCGAGGTAAGATCGGCGATGCGATCACCCTCTCGAGTGGTGATTGAGATAATTCTGGTCCATCTTAGGCAACTAGGTATTGTTAAGAGTGGTTTTCACGAGTAGGGGAATGCGGGATAGTAATTCACGTACAATTACCCCCTCTATCTCTATGAAGTTCAGGCATCGTACTAAATGTGGCTCTGATTGAGATTGAATGAGTAACAATAATGGAAATGAGTACCTTCTTACTTGTGACCGCTCTTTTCTTGGTGTTCCTGAGGGTCTGGCCGCACACATGGCTGGAGTTTCGAGATAAGCCTCTGCCTCCTGGTAAGTCATTAAACAAGTTGAACCTGTAGGGGAAATTTTGACTGTTCTCAGGACCACTCACGCTACCATTTCTTGGGAATCTTCATTTGGTCCCAAGGACTGGCCTACATTTAAAGTATCCAACTGCTGACTGTCCTCAAATGAATCTTATCTAACGATCTCAAGATATACCAAATGGGCTCGGTCCTATGGGTCGATTTTCTCACTGAAGATTGGACAGTGGCCCATGATAGTCTTAAGCTCTGCAGTGGATGCCGGCCGCTTGATGGATAAGCGTTCTCTACACTATAGCAACAGGCCACCTTCTTATGTTATTGGAGATCTCGTATTCAACGGCAATCACCCTATGTTTATGAACGCCGATGAGAGGTGGAAACTCAGACGGAAGCTCTATCACCAGATACTCCAGGAGTCGATTTGTAATAAGGAACACATCACGCTGTTGGAGGCCGAATCGTCTCAGCTGCTGCGAGATATTGCCCTTGACCCGGGTGCCTTGATGCTGCACCCGGGTCGGTTCAGCAACAGCATTATGATGGGTATAGGTATGTTGCTCTCTTGAAGACGAGATTAAGCAAGCTCTTATTTGCTAACCACACATTCCAGTCTTCGGTATCCGCACACCTAAATACGACGCACCACATTATCTTAAACTACGGGAACTGATGACGAATTTGAGTAGACTGGGCGAAATCGGAGCGACGCCCCCGGTGGACTTCTTACCATTGTTCAAACATCTCCCTGAGAGGTTATGGGGTAACTGGAAAACGCGTGCTCGCCTTCTACGTGAGAGCGTCTTCGATCTCTACAGTCCGCTAGTAGACCATGTCATTGAACGACGCAAAATGGGTAGGTATATTGGTAGCTTTCTTGACACCGTGTTGAATAAACCGGATGAATTGGAGCTCAACAGAGACGAGATCGACATCATGTGTGGCAACCTGCTTGAGGGAGGCACTGACACTATGGCAACACTTATACTCACCCTATGTCAAGCAATGGCAATGAATCCTCGCATCCAAGAAGAGGTCCATGTACATATTGACTCAGTAATAGACGAGGGTAGGATGCCCTCTTGGGCCGACTATGAACATCTTCCCTACATTGCTATGGTCGTCAAGGAGCTTCATAGGTGGAGACCACCGGCGCCCGCTGGATTTCCCCACGTCGTGGACAGAGGTAGGTTTTTCGGGGGGGGGGGGGGGGGGGGGGGGGGGGGGGGGGGGGGGGGGGGGGGGGGCGGGGGGGGGGGGGGGGGGGGGGGGGGGGGGGGGGGGGGGGAGGGGGGGGGGGC